>VDFB02155260.1:0-47823 GCA_007258455.2 Sequoia sempervirens
TTGAAAGATTTAGGAGCTACAAAATTTATTTTGGGTATGGACATAAAGAGGTACCATGCTAGCATGAAATTTTGGTTAGAGGAAATAAAATATGTAAAAACTATTTTATAGAGGTTCTAGAGTATGATGACAAAGGTTGATGAATGCTGTCATTTTAATTGGGAAAAATTGAACACGAATAATGTCCTAATTTAGATGAAATTTTTAAAGACATATAATGTTATCTATGATAGTGTAATAGAGACTACTATATGTAATCTACACAAGACTAGACATTGTCCAAATAATGAGAGATACTTTTTAGAGATCTTATTTACTATATATTTAAAATTTTTAGCTTTTTTACTTTATATTTTACCATAGTTATTTTATTTACCATATATTTACAAAAATTAATATATGTACTTCATTTTATTTTATTTACTTTAGAGTTAGGATCTTTATATATATATTTTTAAATTCATCTTTGAAACAATCTTCTTTCAACTATTCCCCCTCCTACCATGTCACTTAGGTTATGCTTTTCATATAATAGTAATGCACAATTGACAATAGTTGGGTAATCTACTATTAATGTTAGAAACATTTATTATGTGAGAGGTTTCCCTATTCTCATGCTAATGTAGCTTATGTTTCTCAATGTAATAATATTGCAAAAGTGACAATAATTTGACAACTACTACTAGCATCAAAAACATTTATATAATATCAATACCTATTCTTATGACAACATATAAATATATATACTAAAAAAAAAAAATTATTAAAAATGAATATATAATAATAATATTTACTACACTTTTCAAAAAAAAACCCAAAAATAATAAATGGTGATATTTTCAAAAGTAAAATTAAAAATATTGCAAATAAAATAAAATAAACAACGTAAATAAAATAAAAGAGTTATACATATAGTTTTAATAGTTTTTTCCGTTCTCTCTTATTTTTCTATAGTTTGACTGGTGCTAGAGGACTTGTCTGGCTAAATGAGATTTCTTCTCTGGTTGTCAGAAAGTCCTCATTAATATCAATAATCTCTGCTCCAAGTACCACAATGGATGTCTGTTTTAGCATGTTACGATTCATCTCCAAGAACGTCCTATCTTGAGTAAGTATATTTTTAAAACAAAATACTGATACTAAAATTATTCTATTCCGACATGTCATTAGTAATTTCATTTTAGATAAATGGATTGAGCTCAAATGAAGTCATTGGGCTTCCCATAACAGAGAGGATCTTCAAAGTCCTAGAAGGCGTTATATGTGTCTAATTACACAAATATTGAACCTTAAATAGGGTAAATTTCCAGATCCAACTCTTCGTGTGGCATATCCCAACGGACAAGGTCAGCTGTAAGTCCTGGGCGAATTTAACTGAGGAGATACACCTTGATCATAGCATCTAAGCCAAGGAAATTTCAATAGCAATTTCATTTTCTGAAAATTGGAAAAATCTACAAATTTAGTGACAATAAATTACATAATCTAGGTTCCCCATAAAGAATCTTGGGAAATGAAACAGGATGTTAGTAAGGTAGGTAAACCCTTATAAATTTTAATGGGGCTTCCAAAGACAACCAAGGAAGAGGTGGAGCAGGTGGTCTGCTCTGAGATGACAAAGGGCAATGAATTGAAGTTCTCTCTGTAAATATAACACTGGGTATCAATAGTTTAGCAGGAGCTAGAGGCTTAGTTTGAAGGTTTGAAAACAACTATACAGTATGGGATAAAACAATTAGGAATCAAAGGCGTATATCATAATTATTCAAAGGATGTTGCAGGATAGTGTCCCAAATTGACATCTAGACAGCATCCCTGCAGAAATAGAAAAATTTATCCACACTTTCAATGAGATCTACTACAACCATTGTCATGGGGAAGCATCAAAAGCCTTAATTGAATACATAAGTACACAAGTTGTGAAGCTGGTATAAGGAGTTAGTAATGCAAGTTCTAAACAACAGTAGAGTTCAAACTCAGATATTATAAAAGAGGCCAAAGTTGCAAAGCTTATAAAAGGTTAAAATACATTCCCATGTCTGAAAAGAGCGCAAGGCTTAATTATTTTTAAGCCACTGGTTTCAGAAAATATACAAGTGTAAAATACAAGAGATGATTCTAATTTTTGAAATTTCTGGTTAAAAATTCCAAGCAAATGAAGCAAGTCCCCAAAAACACAATTGCCCATGCCTAGCTAGTCCTCATTATGGTACAAATTCTTTCCTCAGGTTGGGACTATTGTTAACCTAAAAGTACATTCAACTGCCTTTGCATGACACCAAGAATATTCTCTAGAGCAGTAACCCTGCTCCGCAAATCACTCAACTCCTCCCTAACCTCTGTACATTCAAAAGATCAGGATCAATACTCAAGTGCAATAGAGCAAACAAACTAACCAGATTTAAATAAAAAACAAATGATAAAAAAAACCAAACACAGCTCTGAAGGTGACAAGATAGAAGAAAAAGTTACCTAAACTCTTTCCTTTAGAGGAAGATGAAACCTTGGATCGTGACACTCTAGGGGTAAGTACTCCACTTGGCCCTGCACCTTCACTCAAACACTTCGCCTGTATCTGTCTCCGCTTCAGAGGTAGATTTTGTGCCACATTATCCAATTGTTTCTCAATAACTCCCTGACCTGCACCTTCACTTGGACCCTTCACCCGTATCCGCTTCACAGGTGAATTTTGTGCCACATAATCCAATTGTTTCTCAATAGTTCCCCGCTTCTTGCCAATAGAGGCATTGTTGTGGCCCTGGAATAGTCACATTTTTACAAACTAAGATAACAGATAAATCCAACTTTTTAAAGTAACTGAATCATTTCCTATACATATTAACCTTTAGAAAGGGGATTATATTTGATATACATATTAGCCTTAAATCAATTTGTTGTCTTTATTTAAAATACAGAGGAGCATCAAGCAGAATCGGATCTGTAACATTGGTATGAGAATTAGAAGTTTGTCCTCTCCCCTGTCCCCAAAAAATAGTCATAAACTGTGATTAATAAAAACCAAATCATTATCAATTAGGTGATTTGGAGATAAAAAATCAGAAATGTGGAGACATGCAATTAACAAGGAAATAGCAACTAATGATAATGCATCATTTTCATGATAAAACTGCTCATTCAGAATGTTACTATGGGAATTCACTGATTATATCCTTACCTTCAAGGACAGGCAGCTTGTCCTAGACCATTTCCCATTATGCCATTCTTGTCTTAACCTCATAGACAACTTGTAATAGACCTTCTCTCCATACTCTGGGAAATGTACAGAGTAATAATCATTGGGGAGAAGCTCCGAAACAACACCCCTCCACCAACAATCTGTATCATATATTTCAACAGGGTCATTAACTTTCCAATTTTTGAAGTTGACCTTAGGAGGGCGTGGCCTTATTTGACTGTAGTGGAAGTCTTCCACCAAGGGTTCATTTCTCTCATTCTCAAATTTTTCATGTTGGACCTTATGAATACCCCCTCCCTCGTAGGACACCACTGTCCCCTCAAACCATGCACCTCTATAACCTTCCTCATTGGAGCATACTTCAACTTTCATGCCACTGTTGAAGTTCATCTCTGCCCCCAACAATCAGCAAGACCGGGCAAAAACAAACCACCACCACCAATTAAGAATTCAAGATGAAGCTGAGATCTGTGTTGAAGAAAATTGTAAAACCTATTAACCTACTTGGTGTGTTAAAAAAAACTCTACCTTAAATCAAGAATTTTTCAAATCATCACCCTTCATTTTTTTTGTGTAAATCATTATAACTAATAGTGAAATCTTGGCAAAGAAATCAGTAAAAACAATGCAATACGGTTAAATTAATCCTGAGCGTTCATTAATTCCGTTTTCCGTGGCCGTTTTAAATTTATCGTTTGTTGTGTTTGTGTTCCTTTCTAAACGGGGCGACCTATAAAAGCATAGCCGTTCATATTTTTTCGGCTATTTTTTTGGCCCTTTTTAGTTGCTTTCCCCCGCTATTGCTATCCGCTCCTCCAAACACGTCTTCGCTGGTTTCACGGTGATTTAAAAAAAATAAAATTACGGCAAGATCGTAATAATAATGAACACATATAAGTTTTAACATTATGGCATCCTTTACCCTAATTAATATAGTTAATATAATAAAAAATAAATTATAATATTATAAATAACATTAAATATTTATTACGTCGAGAGACGTTTTACAATGGCATTTGGTGTGTTAAAAAAAAAATCTACCTTAAATCAAGGAGAATTCTTCAAATCGTCACCCTTCATTTTTACTTTTTTTTTTGTGTAAATCATTATAACTAATAACTGAAATCAAAATCAGTAAAAACAATGCAATACGGTTAAATTAATCCTAAGCGTTCATTAATTCCGTTCTCCGTGGCTGTTGTTGTGTTTGTGTTCCTTTATAAACGAGGCGACCTATAAAAGCGTAGCCGATCATATTTTTTCGGCCTTTTTTAGTTGCTTTCCCACGCTAGTGCTATCCGCTCCTCCAAACACGTCTTCGTTGGTTTCACGGTGATTTTTTAAAAATAAAATTACGGCAAGATCATAATAATGAACACATATAGGTTTTAACATTATGGCATCCTTTACCCTAATTAATACAGTTAATATAATAAAAAATAAATTATAATATTATAAATAACATTAAAACGTTTTACAATGGCATTTGGTGTGTTAAAAAAAACTCTACCTTAAATCAAGGAGAATTCTTCAAATCGTCACCCTTCATTTTTTTTTTGTGTAAATCATTATAACTAATAACTAAAATCAATGGTCAAGAAATCAGTAAAAACAATGCAATACGGTTAAATTAATCCTAAGCGTTCATTAATTCCGTTCTCCGTGGCTGTTGTTGTGTTTGTGTTCCTTTATAAACGAGGCGGCCTATAAAAGCGTACCCGTTCATATTTTTTCGGCTATTTTTTTTTTGGCCTTTTTTAGTTGCTTTCCCCCGCTATTGCTATCCGCTCCTCCAAACACGTCTTCGCTGGTTTTTTAAAAATAAAATTACGGCAAGATCATAATAATGAACACATATAGGTTTTAACATTATAACATCCTTTACCCTAATTAATATAGTTAATATAATAAAAAATAAATTATAATATTATAAATAACATTAAATATTTATTACGTCGAGAGACGTTTTACAATGGCATTTGGTGTGTTCAAAAAAACTCTACCTTAAATAAAGGAGAATTCTTCAAATCATCACCCTTCATTTTTTTTTTGTTTGGTGTAAATCATTATAAAAAAAAATAACTACTTAGAAAAAGGCATGAATAAAGGCTAAAACAAAGGCATTCAATAAAATAATTGCTTAAAAAAGACATGAATAAAGGCTAAAAAAAAGCATTCAATAAAATAAAAAAATAATAACCAAATAAACCATTATTATTACGTCGATAGACATTTTACAATGGCATTTGGTGTGTTTAAAAAACTCTACCTTAAATCAAGGAGAATTCTTCAAATATCACCCTTCATTTTTTTTTGTGTAAACCATTATAAAAAAAAAACAACTACTTAGAAAAAGGCATGAATAAAGGTTAAAACAAAGGCATTCAATAAAGTAGTTACTTAAAAAAAGACATGAATAAAGGTTAAAACAAAGGCATTCAATAAAATAATTACTTAAAAAAAGACATGAATAAAGGTTAAAAAAAAGGCATTCAGTAAAATAAAAAAATAATAACCAAATAAACCATTATAAAAGAAACAACCAAAAAAATCATAATAAAATAATAACTACTTAAAATAAGGCGTGAATAAAGGCTAAAATAAAGACATTTATTATGTTAATTTAAAAAGGTGTGAATAAAGGTTAAAACAAAGGCATTCAATAATATCAAAAAATAATTATCAAAAAAATCATAATAAAATAATAACTACTTAAAATAAAGGTGAATAAAGAATAAAATAAAGACATTTTTCTGTAAATTTTGATATTAATAATAAATTAAAAAAATAATAACAACCAAAAAATAGATATGCACTTTTCCAGTGTAGTATTAGTTACCAACTAAAACTATTATTTAAACAACCAAAAAAATCATAGTAAAATAATAACTACTTAAAATAAGGCGTGAACAAAGGCTAAAATAAAGGCATTTATTATGTTAATTTAAAAAGGTGTGAATAAAGGTTAAAACAAAGGCATTCAATAATATCAAAAAATAATAATCCAAAAAATCTTTATAAAATAAACAACCAAAAATCATGATAAAATAATAACTACTTAAACAAAAATTTGCTTGAGAATTGGCGAGAAGTTCTATAAAAAGTTATAGAATAGTTATGTTTGATAAGTTTTAGCAACAATGTTGAAAGAAGAAATAAATAATCGATTAATCAATGAAACTACATTTGAAGGGGGTTATTAAACACATTTCAATTAAACTATATATTGATAAGTAATAAAAGGTGTATAAATAAATTATATGTGTGGTTGCACAGTTCTTGTTAGAAACGTGAATTCCACTACAACATGAAACAAATAGTCTTTTCTTCAACTTAAACTCCTTGCTCCATACCACAAAACAACAAACTAATTAGCGAATAAACAAATTTTAATTATATGAAAAATTTTCAGACAAGGCAAATGTAATCATTGTTCATTTGAAGGAACTTCTTTATGTGAAGCTCAATTTGAACCATTATAGAAAATAGTTCCTCATTGAATGAAGAAAATACTTTCAAGTCTTTTACCAATATTTCTATTGCCCTAGCTCTGGCTGACCATAGCAATAATTATAATATTTATAAGGAGAAGTTGTTGATTAAATAAAATAATCTTTTTGAAAAATTCTAAGATTACCATATAAGGAGGATTAACCAATTAATTAAATAACAAGAAGTTTAAAATAGTAATAATTACCATATTTTTTTAGTATAATTTCTTGAAGAAAGAAAAATTGTAGATTTAAAAAAGGAGTATATTGTTTAAAACTAATAAGTAAAAAATTATGTACAAAGATTTTACAAAAGATCAATTAAGAGAAGAGATAAAGATCAATTTCTCATTAAATTCAATGCAAAGAATACTTCTAAACCTTATTATCCATACACTCAATACCAATTTTATATGCTGTGCCATTACATGCAAAAGGGAACCATACACAGATTTTTCTAAAACTTGTTTCTTAGATTGTCCAACTTTTGTAAGCTCAACTTCCAAAAGAGAATTTACAATAATACCATGTTATATTTCCAAAAAAAAATTAAAAAATTAAAATATATATACACATTCAAATGTGTAATGAAGAGAATTACCATCTTTTCCAAGGAAGTTGCCAACAAAGAGGTCATCAATCAAGCCCTTGCCCCAACAGTTATGTTTAAATTGTTTGCTTCTTGCCCTAATCTATATAAGTAATCTTTCCCTTCGTTGTTTTTAGCGTCCCATGAAGATTGACTCAAATTTTATAAAGTTCAAAGAGAATTCACAGAAGGACATTCAATGAGACCCCATTATCTTATAAGAAAAAGGAAAAAAAATTCCCTTTGGAAGTGGTGCTCCAAAATGCATTTAAAGATTTTAATTTTTTTATCAATTGAAGGAAAATACACCCTGCAAAATAAAAAGAATATTATAATACATTTTATAAACTTTTAAGATATAAATTACAAGACAATTATTAGGAATGAAATAGAAACTACCCAAGAGAGTAATTCTTCCACCTCTTCATAAAATAAGATGAAGAAACTTCTACCCCATTTACATTCCAAAAGGAAAAGAATTCACATAAAACTTGAAATCTTTAGAGTTTCGATGGTCCTATGAATTATCAAGAACTAAGAAAATACTTATGCTTGATATGTGATGTCTCTTATCTTGAATCCCCAGCAATTCAGTGTTCCATTTTTTCTCCCTAAAATCAAACCTCTCATAAAATCATATATAAATTGAGTTGCTATTGGTATTGATATTGATATTGATATGCATGAGGCCCAAGAAAACATTTAACTAATTAAGGCACTCCAAAAACATATAACTAACCGAAATTTATGCAATAAAGCTTATTTTTCTGCTCTTTATTATCTTATATTTTTATGAGAATTATTTTCACATCCAAGATTTAATCTTATACTTTTATGTACAAGCATTTGGCCTTGGCCTAATTAAACTTAAAATATTAAATTATAATGTTTAATCATTGCAACATACCAAACATTTTGGTTGTAAAATTCAAATGTTATATTCATTTCGGTTGTTTTAGTTTATTGTAGATTGTTGTGGTTTTCATAGCCAATAAAATTTTGAATAATTAGTTTTTTATTATAGTTTTGTGGGGAAAAATGTCCTAAAAAAACTGTGATAAAAAGTTTATAGTTAGCATTCCTCAAAATCCGCCCTTATCGGTCCAAATTTTTTAGCCAATAAAATTGAAAAGAAATAATTTTCAAAATTTTAAAAGTTAAAAATCGTGCATTTAACTTTAATTTATCTATGGTAAAGATTCTCAAATCTTTGTGATTTATTTATCCTTTTATCAAATCTCTTTCATTTATTTATTGGATCTCTTAATTTTTTATTTTTTGTCTTTGATTGAATTATTTGATCTTTTAATTAACTTATTTTTTAATCTTTGATTTATTTATTTGATTTTTTAATTTATTTTATAATGAATATTTTTCAAATCTCTTTGTTTTGATTTTTTTGTTTCATGAAATCTCTTTGATTTTATTTATTTTTTCATCAAATCTCTTTGTTTTGATTTTTTTTTACATAAAATTTGTTTGGTATTGATTTTTTTTAGTTCAAATGTCTTTCATTTTAATATTTTTATTTCATCAAATATCCTTCATTTTGTTTAATCATTAAATTGTTTATGTTTCAATAGAATATCTTATATCTATTAAGACAATAAAATAATATAACAGTAAACCATTTCTTGTAATTATAAATAACAATAAAAATCATACACATATTAATTTTATATATTTTTCTTGTATTTCAATTATTTGATACAATATTTGTTTATTTCAATAAAACAATAACAATAATAATTAAAAAAAATAAAGTCATACATTAATAATAAAATCAAAATTAACTATTAATAATAGAAGACTAGAAGGTGGAGGAGGGAGAATGAAATTAGGAAGCTTACCTATGCGCTCTTTTTGTTCAATTTCCTTAATTAAACGAAGATAGCTAGACGCTTCAACTGAACAAACAAAATTTCAAAGCTAAATATTTAGCTTATTAATTCAAAAGTTAATATTCACAAGAGGGGACAAAAAGAACAATATCGTAAACAAGGTTCAGAACTGTCAATATTTCCATAAATAATATTATAAAGTAACCATATTAAAAAAAATACTAAGATAGCAAGAATATATATACGTAAGTACAAATTTATTTACTTATTTCCTAATTAAAACCACAGATCTTATCAAGATTAAATGTTTAATTCGAGCGTACATGCTAAAGAGAAATAAACAGATCTACTGGCAGGCTACAAGAGACTAAGCTTATAATGGAGAGTTTAACAATTTTCAGAGATCTATACTACATCAAAGTGCATTGATAACTTTTTCTCACGGTTACCCCCGAATAGACGTTATCAGCCTTAAAGTAATCATAAAATATAAGTTTTAACCATACCGTTTAACATATGGGCTCCGTTCAAAATATAGTACCAGAGTTTCTGCAGGTCATTCCATGACTTGAGACGTAGCTCAGAGGCCTTCCAACCATGCCCTAGTTAATGAAAATAGTGGTTTCAATTTGTTATGATCTTGTAGAGGACAAAAAGAACAATTCAATAATGAATGGTTACAGTTAAGAAAAGAACAAAAATTGCACATTTACAAAATAGGCATAAAAAGAATTAATTTGCATAAAGTATAACTTCTAAACATCAAACTAAATGTTACTGTAAAAGAAGCCCAAAAGAAAATTAAAATAATATAGAGGAAAAGGATTTTCTGATTTATAGGTGCATAGAAGCCAGTCCCTTTACAGTAAGTCTCAAAAGAGTCGAACAAAGGGTTGAAAGAAAGTGCAATACTTATGATGCAAGTTAGGACACAAATTGGAAAATAAGCCAGAACAATCCAATTAGACTGCAGGATTGAAATGAAAAGGTATCATAGTTTCTATTAAGTTCTCAAAGCTTGCTGCTTGTCTAGTCAAAAGTGCTATTTAAGATCTGCAATACCTAGCCATTCAAAAGAAAGTTCTTCAAGCCCAATAAAATGAAGTTGAAAATAATCATTTTTACCTAATGTTTTTCTAAAAGTTCATGACAGCTAAATTAGCTTTTCCTTACTCAAATGGAGTTAAGAACTAATAAATGAAGTCTAAAAAGGTAGGAGGGCTACAAGAGCATCTGGACAACAAAAAACAAACAATTAGCTACTATAGTAGCCAATACACGTCCAAGACAAAAGCTGCAGCAGAACCCCACCAACTAGGACCCAAAAACTATGCTCCATCACATTTGCAGGACGAGGATGGTAGGAAAGGTGGGTAAATGGTTTGAGGACGACAATGACGCGAGGCCATTTTTGGGGGACAGCAGTATGTTAAAGTTTTAAATAGGAAAATGTGAAATAGATAAGTTACAGCAGTGTAAAGTGAAATACATGCGAACTAAGTTATAGAAGTCCATAATAATATTAAGTGAAATACATATGCCATTATGGTATATTATTATTTTTAAATTATAGCATACAAGCCAAGTCAATCTGAATAAAATATAAAGCATCACAGTAAATTTTTGGTCATATACCAAAGAGCTTCAAGTTCAATGTGATGCATCAAATTTTCAGCCTTCTGCAGAGGCATCAAACTGAAAAAAAATGGTAAAGGATGAGGACTCTCACGTTACAAAGAATTTATTTCAGGTGTGGAGTATGCCTAAGCCCTGTGACACTATAGAATTAAGAGCTTGCTTCAACACTTGAAAATTGTTATGGTGGTCTAACGATTCTAGCTCAGGTTCGCACAGAAAAATATTTGTTTTCGCTGAAACATGGGATGTGCTATTCACTGTCAGCTTTGAATAATAACTGTCCAAGATGAAATAAAATGAGGCTTCATAACTGTTCCAATTTTTCTGACCATGTTCACTCAGCGTGCAATGCTCTGTGCTTTCCATCTGTGCCATTAGGCTTTCCATCTGCGCCATTAGGATAATGGATCCGTATAAATCGCCCTTATCGGGTAAAACTCTCCTGCCAATTAAATTTAAGAAAATTCATTTTAAAAATATGTTTTCTTATATAATTTGCATCTCTACTTTAACAATAGATAAATATTTGTTAGATTAAACCGTTAAGCCTAATTTTTATTTCTTCAATCTTTGTTTAATGAATTATTAAACATAAATTAATGTTTCACATAGTAGTAAATTTCGTTTCCTCAATCTTTGTTTAATAATTTATTAAACATAAATTAATGTTTCACATGCAGTAAGTAAATTATTTAATTTTGATATGATATGGTTAAGTTTTATAATGTGATAAATTAAGGTAAAATCTTTGTATGCAACATTAAGTAAATTAAGGTAAATTCAATGTGAAAAAGACAAATTTATAGTACTTGATATGATATGGTAAATTTTGACAAGTAAAAGAAAATATTAAAAAGGTAAATTTATAATGTGAACTCAATAAATTAATTGATAAAATTAAGTAAATTTTAATAAAGCTTATTTAATCTTTTTAATAAATTTACACTTTTTCTTATACAAGAATCAAATTTCATATATAAGAGTTATAAATATTTGTAATTTACTTTAAAAAAATTTGAATCAAATTTCATGTGTTTTTAATAAATTTACAATTTTTCTTATATAAGAATCAAATTTCATATATAAATTTGTAGTTATTTTTTTTTAATTTCTTTAAAATAGTTTGTAAAAGTTTGAAGTATTATTTTGTTATTTTTATTTTAATCACACTTAATAGTCATTTTCTAATCTACATTTGGGTTTCTTATAATGTTATGAAGTTACGTATGAAAGTTTGTAAAATTTTAATTGTTAAGTAAATATTTTTCTTATAAGGTTATAAGGTTGTTTGAGAGTTGAATAGTTAGAGGAATAAAAAATTAAAATTAAAAGTAAATATTACTATGATATGATATGTGTATAAAATAAACAAATACGACTACTTTAAATATAATAGTGGCCAAGGCAATAGTTCCGATTTTTCTGACCATGTTCACTCAGCGTGCGATGCTCTGTGCTTTCCATCTGTGCCATTAGGCTTTCCATCTGCGCCATTAGGATAATGGATCCGTATAAATCACCCTTATTGGGTAAAACTCTCCTGCCAATTAAATTTAAGAAAATTCATTTTAAAAATATGTTTTATTATATAATTTGCATCTCTACTTTAACAATAGATAAATATTTGTTAGATTAAACCGTTAAGCCTAATTTAAATTATTTCTTCAATCTTTGTTTAATGAATTATTAAACATAAATTAATGTTTCACATAGTAGTAAATTTCGTTTCCTCAATCTTTGTTTAATAATTTATTAAACATAAATTAATGTTTCACATGCAGTAAGTAAATTATTTAATTTTGATATGATATGGTTAAGTTTTATAATGTGATAAATTAAGGTAAAATCTTTGTATGCAACATTAAGGTAAATTAAGGTAAATTCAATGTGAAAAAGACAAATTTATAGTACTTGATATGATATGGTAAATTTTGACAAGTAAAAGAAAATATTAAAAAGGTAAATTTATAATGTGAACTCAATAAATTAATTGATAAAATTAAGTAAATTTTAATAAAGCTTATTTAATCTTTTTAATAAATTTACACTTTTTCTTATACAAGAATCAAATTTCATATATAAGAGTTATAAATATTTGTAATTTACTTTAAAAAAATTTGAATCAAATTTCATGTGTTTTTAATAAATTTACAATTTTTCTTATATAAGAATCAAATTTCATATATAAATTTGTAGTTATTTTTTTTTAATTTCTTTAAAATAGTTTGTAAAAGTTTGAAGTATTATTTTGTTATTTTAATCACACTTAATAGTCATTTTCTAATCTACATTTGGGTTTCTTATAATGTTATGAAGTTACGTATGAAAGTTTGTAAAATTTTAATTGTTAAGTAAATATTTTTCTTATAAGGTTATAAGGTTGTTTGAGAGTTGAATAGTTAGAGGAATAAAAAATTAAAATTAAAAGTAAATATTACTATGATATGATATGTGTATAAAATAAACAAATACGACTACTTTAAATATAATAGTGGCCAAGGCAATAGTTTCGATTTTTCTGACCATGTTCACTCAGTGCGATGCTCTGTGCTTTCCATCTGTGCCATTAGGCTTTCCATCTGCGCCATTAGGATAATGGATCCGTATAAATCGCCCTTATCGGGTAAAACTCTCCTGCCAATTAAATTTAAGAAAATTCATTTTAAAAATATGTTTTCTTATATAATTTGCATCTCTACTTTAACAATAGATAAATATTTGTTAAATTAAAAAAATAATGAATTTTGATTTGTTGAATAGTTGTTTTTTAATAACTAGTTAACAAAGAGCCGTGCCAATAGTTCCTTGGGCAGGAACTAATAAACACTTTGATTCCATCTTTCTACACAAACATTTATTAGTACTTGCCATTGGCATAATACTGTTGTAATGAGTTTGACTTTTTTTAGTTAACGTACTAATTATTAATAATTTAGTTTTCAACCAAGAAAAATAATATTTAAAAAAATTAAAATATAAAAAAGTAATTTTGTAAAGTCAATTTGCAAAATATTTAACTTTACAAATTATAAAAACTATTTCTTGTGCATATGATTAGTTAAAAAGTTATGTGTGTTATATGGATTTGTAGGGAAAAAAATGTAAATAATTTTTTAGAGAATGATTTTTCATTTTTTGCTTAGTCATATCATCAAATCTTTCTAAAATGACATTTTTTTAAGAATGATTTTTTATGTATGTAATTGTTATTTTTTTATTAAAGAAAATAAAAAATCAATTAACTATTTTATACAGAATTAGAATCACACTATTAGAATTATATATATATATATATTTTCATCAGACTAATAGGTAATATTTTGTAGGTAAATAAGTTAATCTATATTGTGTAGACAATATATTCATGTATATTATATATTTATATTAATGTATATTATAGGTTATTAGTACTTGTTGTACTATTGTAATGAGTTTGGATTTTTTAGTTAACTAGTTACTACATACATATATTAAATATTAATATATATAAAATACACTTAGAGTTATCATTATCATTGTCATAGATAAATTTTATAATTTGAATGTTCAATTTTAAAAAATCAACTATAATTTTAATTGGAAAGAATTTTAAAATTACGCAATCATTTTTTAACAATATTACAAAATTATCATATAATTATTAAAAAAAATTATAACTTTGTTAACACTATTGATTATTATTATTATTAAAATTAAATAATTATATGATACCTACTGTAAATTGAAACATTTGGGAAAATTTTCCCATCTTTAAATGTTGTTCATATTCAAAATACAATATAAATAATGTTTACTTATAAGACATGACACAAAACAATTTTAATCTTCTTAAGAAAGTTTTATTTAGAAGATAATGGAAAAAAATCTATGGATAAATCTTTGTATATTATATTTTTTTAATAGGTGTTGTGGAAAAAAAACAAATGGGATTGACAATATAGAATGTTACTTATTATAAAAAATAGAAAGATTTGCTCCACAATATTTGAGCCAAGAAAATAGACATAAAGCAAGTAATAATGAAAACACAATATCTTGTTTATGTTATTTTAAAAAAGGTTTTATATCAGATTTACAACTTTTTTTATCTACTCAAAACAAAAAAGAAATTTTAGGTTGAAATTTTTTCAATTGGGGGTTTTGCATTCAACAAGATTTGATCTCTTTTTTTTTTGTATTGAGGAAATGCATTACAAAGTAAAAAAAGCAGTTAAAAAACTGCAATAAGAGGCTATACCCAAACATGAAACATTACACCATAAAGAGTTGTGCAAACTACCCCAGCTCGAAAAAACAAGTCAAGTATACACAACAGCAACTTAAACCGTTCCAATATGCTGGAATAATACAACAAAGACAAGGAACATGAGCATTAAACATCATGGAAGATAGAACTTATACTCTGGCAAAAAAAAACTCCCTTTTTGCTCAGCAACTGTCCAACTTGCAGCTTGATTTGTCCAATCTGATAACTCAAAGTAGGATTCTTCAAGGCGTCATTCTGAAACAATGAAAATAAGGCAGCAAGACAGAAAAATATATCAGAGTAAAGCCTTAACAATATAGCTTCCTGATAAACATCATTGGTAGTAAAAACAACTTTGCATCTATTTCTCCATATATGTAACAAAATAACATGTCTCACACAATCAACAACTCGATTATTATAAAGGCCAACCCCAAGAAGAGCTTCTTTCTAGCATAACTTATGAGTGAAAGCAACAGAAAAATCATTGAACACAGAATTCCATAGCCTTTTAACCAGCTGACAATTCCAAAAAATATGCTTCATATTTTCATGCCTATGACAAAATGGGCAGTTAGTTGGCTGGATCATAATACATTTTAGCCTGTCCCCAATGGGCAGTTTAAAGTGTAGAATCTTCTAGGAAATTATCTGAGCATCGACATTAACTTTAGATTTCCAAATTTGAGCAGATAATTTTAACCAAAACTTCTCACTAAACCTGCACTTCCATTTAGAGTTCAATCGTGATTTCAAGGAGAGATTAGGAAGCAGCTGCAAATATATCTTTTTTAGAGGGAAGAATAAGAAGTGGTATGAAGGTAACCATGACCAGTCCTTAAAAAAATTGCAATGAATTAGAGTACAAAGTTTCATAGACAACTCCACCGGCACCAAGGATTGCACAAAGATCAAAAAACCTTTATAATTGTTGCTAAGAATAAATTGATTTTTAACCTCATTCCATGATGACCAACTCATTGAATGGAAGTCCCATATTTCCAACATTATAGACCCCTTTTCTGAACAAAAAATATGAATGCTTCAGAAAACTTAAAGCAAGGGGTTGTCCATGATAGAGGATATGTTTGTTCCACCAAATAGATGAGGTGGAAAAACTGAAACCGAGTTGCAAGGAATCTTCTCCTCTCCACTTTAGCAAGTGACAAACATTGTGCCAAGCCTTCCAAATAGACTGAAGGGGAAGAGAAGCCTTCATGGAGAAAAATGAAGCATAAATAATTTTGTCTAACCAGCCCACTTGCTGCCATTTTCCTTTAACTAAAGCTTGATTGATCTGATATCGAATGAGAATCTTCCATGGTTCATCTCCTTTAACAGCTCTAATAATCCATTTAGCAGCCAAACAAATCCCCTGAGTTCTTGGGTCTAT
This sequence comes from Sequoia sempervirens, assembly GCA_007258455.2. NCBI lineage: Eukaryota > Viridiplantae > Streptophyta > Pinopsida > Cupressales > Cupressaceae > Sequoia > Sequoia sempervirens. The sequence continues at coordinate 16,395 of VDFB02155260.1, forward strand.
GAGGCCCAATCCTCCTTTATGTTTCGGCTGAGTACAATAAGACCATGAAGTGGATATATATCCTGGGTGACCATCCCACTTTGCCCATAGAAATCTGCGTATATTTTTGACTAAATCCTCATATCCTTTCTTAGAAGGCATCCAACATGAGGAATAATAGACATGTGAAGCAAGGAAAATCTTGTTAACCACTTGAATTTTTCCAGCCAAGGAAAGGAATTTATACCCCCAGTTGAAGAGTTTCTGCTTAATTCTATCAAGAAACCAATTCCACATATCACCAAGAGACACCCCAATACCGAAGGGAATACCAAGATACCTCATAATTTCTCCATGTTTTATTTGTTTCCACTCTTTGGGAATCCACTGAGGCACATCCCCAGCTTGAACCATTAAGAATTCAGTCTTGTTATGATATTTGATCTCTTATAGACTCATTCAAAACCATTCAACTTTATTCAAAGATTGAAAACCCAATAATCTTTATATCATTTAAATGTATATATATTATATACTAAATTAAACAATAGACAATACTTTATATATTATGCTAAAATAAACATTAAACAAAATATTTTTTGAAACTTCAATTTATTTTTTCCAATCAAATTCTTCTTTTTTATTACATGAACATAGTGTAGAATAAGAGGAAAAAGAGTCAAAATGGTACCCATTAAAGAATGAACTTGTGGAAAGAGAAATGAATAATAATGAATACACAAAGATTGTAGAGACATGCAAAACAGTATAAGTAGAACCAACCATGTAACTCCTTAATGAATACACTTATTCAATATATGTTGAATTCAATTATTGATATCTGAGAAATCAATTTTTAAAAGTCATCCAAACTTTAAAGAATATACAGATTCCATAATTTGTCAATTTCAAAAGGCATATCCAAGAATTAGAGAGGTGTAGGTGCAAACAAAGGGGTGAATATTTGAACCCAAGGATAAGTGCCTTCCCTATACAATATTTGAGCACTGAAAACATCCACAAACTTGTTGGCATGTCCAAAACTTTAATCAAGATATAATAGGTAGCCTCTTTGCTTGATGTTCCTTCCACTTTTGCTCCCACCACTTTCTAAAATACAAGTCCAACATGCTACCCAACAAAAAAACCAAACCAATTGTTAAAGATTAATGCACAATTACACAAATATTTTGGCCATTAGAATAGACTATCTGTATCCCAACTACTGCAACTCATAACCCAAATCCAAACTTTTCAAATCAAAGAAAAGAAAAGAAAAGAAGTGAAAAATAATCAATTGTCATTACATGGAAAGTGTTATAGTCTGTTAGAGCATATCCACCAACTTTAGAATAGTTGCATTGGTTTGAAAATCAGGAATGTCCACAGCCTGGGATGGATTTGCATAGTGAGTCTTAGATAATAAGCACAGTATTGTTATCATCATCACAACCATTCTAAGTCAAGCCATTGTAGGAGTATAATTACTTAGAGAAACTTATGAATATCTATGCTATAGAAAAGGCCTTTCAAAGCTATTTATAATGGGTTGATCAAAGATAAAAGCAGTTTTAAAGTAGGTCATGTATATCTACAACACCTCTTAATTGTCCAATTGTTTTTTTTTGGCAAATTTCAATGTTTCTTTTATTTTGCTAATAATTTATCTGTTTATTTAGAGGATGATTTGTATGGTTAGGTGGAAGTAGAGAGAGATTTGGGAAGATTTTATGGCTTTAAAAATAGTAACCATATCTAATACAAAAAAAAAAAAAAAATTTAAAATATTCATTTAAAAATAATTCAATAATTATTAATTATAATTTTAGAATAAATTATGAACTAAAATATATCTATAAAATCAAAATTTCCATTTTTTTTTCCTTTTAGTATAATTATAAAATAAAATTATACTTAAAAAAATGCATTTAAAAAAGTCATAAAATAATTTACATAGGGAAGTTTTTTTATTGAATTCTCTTTAATATGTTTGCAATAGAAATCACCACAATATCTTGAAAAATTAAATTTCATTCTAAAATTAAATTAAATTCTAATTTCTAAAATTTATAAAAAGTATATTATTTAGTTTTAAATAATTAATTAAATTGTAGTGATTATCTATACAAATGAATTAAATAAAATTTCATATTCATTTTAAATTTAGATATAAAAACAATCAAGTTCTATTTTATTCTTTCCTCTTTTTGCATGTAAATCATTTCATTTACATCTAGGAAAGTTTTTGATTTAAATCTCTTCAATTTAAATAAGAGTTGCATTTTCATCTTTGCTTCTATCCATGCTTTTTGATATTATGTAAACAAGATTTTATCGTTAGTTGCATGTCATTTGAACGTCAAATTAAATGCAAAGAATAAAAATGTACACAGGTTTTGCAATCCATTATGTGAGTGTAAGAAGCCTCTCAGCTTCATTAATAATTTATTTTTCAACCAATCAAAAACAATATTAAAAAAAAATTCAATTTTGTAAAGTCAACTTGTAAAATATTCAATTTTTTTTATTTTCTAGGTTCTCCTTTAATATATATTTTTTATATTAAGTATAGAGTAATTTGAAGATACAGATCAAAAAGTATCAAATCCAATTGTAGATCAATCACCAACCCCCTGTATAATTGCAAAAAGTGATTCCCCTAGTTACAAAAAGACCAAACCCAGATAATAATAGTATATTAGCCCCGCCTATACTAGCCCATTACAAAATATCAACATGGATCACCATCAGAGGAACAAAATTCCAATAGAGACCTGCAACATAGTGTCAAAATTACATCAAAGTATAGTGTCAGACTATGTACCAACTAGCAATATACAACACTTATGAACATTGCAAAATAAAAAGGATATGAAGGCCCCAGGAGCAGATAGTCATTGATTCTTTGGAGAATCATTTCCATTACGCAGTGCCAACAAAGCTTTAGCTGCATTATGTTCATCAATGGATGGCTACACAACTTGATACTTGTTAACATCCCTCCTATTCTGATCACCTACAATATCTTGCCTGAAAGCATGAAGAGCCCTCATAAAAACATCAACCCCTGGATGGCCCTCCGGCCAAATGTGCCCATATAGAGCCTCCATAATATCAATAGTAACCTATCCATTTTCAAGGTAGTGCCAAAATTTATCCTTGGAAAGCTCCACAATGATATAAACCTGCATGACAACATTGTGGAAGATGAGTCTTCTGTAAGACTCAATAAGCACCCTCCTTTTCTCTTGAAATGTGTCCTCATTTCTAGCCTTCTAGATGGACCAAAGAATAATGGAAGAAAAACATAACCAAAATAGTGCAACAGTCTTGCCCGTTTTTGAATTTTGAAAAAGATTTTTTTTAGGGAGTGGCTGTCTATTAGTGTCCCAAATATCTTGACTATCACAGAACATTTCCCAAATTTCCTTAACAAAGATGCAATCAAAGAAAATGTGTTTAATCGTTTCAGGAGTTCTACAAAGATTGAAGATATCAATGTCATTAAAGTTGGTTCTATATGGCAGCCTTTGCAAAATAATTAGCCATCTAAAACAAGCAATTTTAGCTTCCAAATGTTTGGACCAGTTAAACTAAAAAATTATTTGCCAGTAGTTTTTATTCCAATTAACCTTCCAGAGCTGATTTAGATGATCTGTCAAATCAATATGTTATGTGAGCATAGAATACATAAAACTTTTGTTTTTTGTATATTATTACCGTTTTGCCATTGGAAGTTCAAGTATTGAGTTTTATCATCATTATATTTGACAGGAAATTGCAACTTGTTATAGGCTTCCCTGAGAACTGAATAAGTCCTACAATTAGTAGGAGAGATATTATAATTTGAGCACAAATCATTCTAACTTTTGAGTTTGCCATCTTTCAAAATATGTTTGAAACATTGAATTCCTTTGCAGGCCCAACTCTTAGTAGAGCATCCCTGAATTAAGGCCAAGGGTTTCCCCTTATGTTCAAGATTCCACCAAATAGATCTATTGAACCCTCCTTTCTCTCTTGAAATGTGTCCTCATTTCTAGCCTTCTAGATGGACCAAAGAATAATGGAAGAAAAACATAACCAAAATAGTGCAACAGTCTTGCCAGTTTTTGAATTTTGAAAAAGATTTTTTTTAGGGAGTGGCTGTCTATTAGTGTCCCAAATATCTTGACTATCACAGAACATTTCCCAAATTTCCTTAACAAAGATGCCAAAGAAAATGTGTCAAAGAAAATTAATCGTTTCAGGAGTTCTACAAAGATTGAAGATATCAATGTCATTAAAGTTGGTTCTATATGGCAGCCTTTGCAAAATAATTAGCCATCTAAAACAAGCAATTTTAGCTTCCAAATGTTTGGACCAGTTAAACTAAAAATTATTTGCCAGTAGTTTTTATTCCAATTAACCTTCCAGAGCTGATTTAGATGATCTGTCAAATCAATATGTTATGTGAGCATAGAATACATAAAACTTTTGTTTTTTGTATATTATTACCGTTTTTCCATTGGAAGTTCAAGTATTGAGTTTTATCATCATTATATTTGACAGGAAATTGCAACTTGTTATAGGCTTCCCTGAGAACTGAATAAGTCCTACAATTAGTAGGAGAGCTATTATAATTTGAGCACAAATCATTCTAACTTTTGAGTTTGCCATCTTTCAAAATATGTTTGAAACATTGAATTCCTTTGCAGGCCCAACTCTTAGTAGAGCATCCCTGAATTAAGGCCAAGGGTTTCCCCTTATGTTCAAGATTCCACCAAATAGATCTATTGATCTAAATGGTCCCTTTGCCCACTAAGATAAAGTGACAATTTGTGAGTCAAGTCTTCATTATTTCCCATGCCTTCCAAATAGTCTTAAAGACATTAAAACCAACAGGTAAGATGGATTCCTTCCTACTAAGGATATCACTGAAAGGTAAGGACTTCTAGGCTTTAGCATGTTTAGGAGTAGCATTAATAATATTCTACCTAACCAACACTTCCCAGGGCTCCTCACCCTCGAGAGCACCAAGAATCCATTTTGCAGCCAATGCAATGCCCTGTAGTCTAAGATCTTTTAAACCCATACCACCTTTAGCTTTCTCCACTACACCACTCCCACCTCACCGAGTGCTGCTTCCTTTTACCTTTATCATCAGACCAAAGAAAAGCCCTTATCTTTTTTTGAATTTTATTAATTTGATAAGAATTGAAAAACCACATTGAAGCAAAATAGATACTATAAGAGGATAGTATCTTCTGGGAGATTTGAATTCTCCCAGCCAATGATAAAAACTATTTATTCCACTTGGAGATCTTTCTTTCAATCTTATCTCTAACCCAATGCCACATTTCCTTAATAGTAGGATCAAAAGAAAATGGAATGCCAAGATATCTCACAATCTTGTGTGCCCCCCATTGGAGACCATATTTGCTGATCTAATTAGGAGCCACCTCTATCCAACCCAAGAGATGAGATTTAGAGGGAGCAATTTTGGCTCCTGAGGCAAGACAAAAAACATCCAACTTACCCAACAAATTTGATAAGTTGGCCTCTTCCAAGCACAAAAGAATTGATGTATCATCTACAAATTGGAGGTTAAGGAGATCATTTCCATCAGGTAGTCTAAGACCTCTGATTCTCAGAATGGATGAGTTTTCCCTTAGCACATAATGTAGGGCATCTGAAGCTATTACAAAGAGAGCCGGGGCAAGAGGACACCCTTGCCTTATAGACCTTTCAAGTATAATTTCCTGAGACAGAACTCCATTAACTTCAACTTGGGCAATGGCATCACAAAAAAGAGTTCTGACCATATGACAAAAGGAATCAAGAAACCCAAAAGTTTTTAGCATTGATAGTACAAAACCCCACTCAATTTTGTCATAGGATTTTTCAAAATCCAATAACAACATTGCAACATTCTACCTAGTAAGTTTTACCCAGTTCAAGGCCTCCCAACTAGTGATCGAGTTTTCAAGAATGTATCTCCCTTTTATAAATCCAATTTGAGTAGAGTTAATGATTGAAGGGAGAACAAAAGCCACTCTATCAGCCAAAATTTTAGCAAGAATTTTGTATGAGACATTAAGTAATGTTACAGGTCTCTAATTTTTAATCAAGGTTTTGTCTCCTTCCTTAGGAATCAATTTGATCACCCCTTTGTTGATTTGGCTGCCAAGAGTTCCCTTCTCAAAAGCTTCCTTCTATACAAGGAGAAGATCATCACTAACCCAGTCCAAAAAGGACTTATAGAACTCTGCAGGGAGGCCATCGGCTCCTAGAGATTTATCATTTTTAAGGGAGAGGATAGCCCTTCTAACTTCTTGCATAGTGACCTCCTTTCCAAGCTCATCAACCATCTCTGAATTCACCTTTTTTGGTATAATCTTTCAATATGTTGCCTTGCCTGGAGATTGGCATCAATTTCACCATCAGAGGAGAAGAGGCTTTTATAAAAAAGGAAAAATTGAGTCCTTATTTCCTCTGAATTGCTTATAGCTGCATCATTGATAGTAAGCCAATCAATTTGCTCTCTGGCCTGTTTCTCTTTTATATATCTAAAAGAGAATTTAGTGCCTTTATCTTCGTTATCAAGCCAATTCATTTTTGCTCTAACCCTTAGGCCTCTAACTCTGACATTTTGAAACTTCCTAAGGGAGCACTTGGCCAAAGTTTAATATATATTATATAAATTATTATAATTTTATTTATTTATATTAATATATATTATAGGTTATATAAATTATAATCTCTTATATTTTAACCATCTATTTTTTATTTTAATTGAATCATTTATTTATTTTTTCAATTTATATTTTATATACACTCTCATCTTTTTCCTTTTTCTTTGGTTAAATTATTATTGTTTTAAGTTGTAGTATATTTTTCTTTATATTGTCCTTCATTTCTTTTAATAATTTTGGTAATTGTTCCTTAATCATTTTGGTATATATTTCATCTTTATAATTCTCTTAGAGTCATTTATTCATTTTTTGAAACATTTAACCTTTAACTTTTTTATCCATTTATTTGTGTTATATCATATTACTATATTATTCATTCTTCTGTTATGTTTTCATCATTTTTTTTGCCTATTTTCACTTTTACTTCATTTTTCAATCTCCTCCCTCCCTACCATCTCCTACCACTTAACTCTAATTAAGGTCATTTCTACAATCATATTCTTCATTATCCTCTTCATACGATGAATCATTGAGTGTGGTTCAAAACGTCAATTCAAAATAGCATACATAGTTTAATCCAAAAACATTTACTCTATCATTCATGGACTTTGGAAAAATCATACCATCTATGATCATTAGTTCGTTAATATTTAACAATTATTGATTTGAATGAAGAGATTTAGTTGCACTTGTGTCTACTACGAATTGAATTTGATAATTTAATATAATATATTTTATTTTTTAATATTTAAAAATTAATATATATATTAAATAAAAAATAAAAAACTTGTAATAAATAATCATTTTAATAAATAACAAATCCATTTTTTTTATCGGTAAATAGTTGTAGGGGGCAACACCTATTACAATAATTATCAAAAAGATTTATAGTGATACTTTTGTTCTTGCCAGAGAACTTGTCTTTTATATACCCCTATCTTGACCACCTAGCCCAAACACTCTAGAGCACTGAATACATTATATAATCTATTGCCATCACACTATATACAATATCTAACTGTACAAACTTGAATGACTACCAGACTTACAATGGCACCCACAAATTACAAAAATTGGTGCGACTATGAGAACACCCCACATTATATCTGCACAAAAACAAAAGACCAAAAATTGACACCACTTATAGGACTAGTCATCCTCCTCCCCGTGTATCTCTATGCTGCAAGCGCACTTGCAACCACTACGCACTTGTTCCCACAAGCATGGTGAGCCAGACTATTTACTTTATCTTCCATGTCTCTGAAATCTTCTTTCACCCATTCCTCGCCCTCTCCCAACCCCCAATCGATGTCGCCCTCTACCTTCGCTTCCATCACCACCCCTTCTTCCACAAACCTTGACACCTAGCTCAAGCCAAACCCTTGAGCAATGCCTGCCACCCACATTAGGAAGGTGATGCCTTGGTCCATTTCTCCCCATAGGATTTAATATATAACAATTTTTATTAATAATAAGAGAAGAAACATTGCCAACACGTAATATCTAACTTTTAATTATTTTTAATATATATTATATTTATTTTATTTATAAAATTTATTTAATATATAATAATTCACAATATAACATTTATTATATATATTATTGTAGACATCCAAATTTGGACACTTAATTTATCTAAATTTATCACTTTTCGTCTAAACATCCTCTTATTCGAGTTAATTAAGTAATATTACTATTATTTAATTAATATCTTTAATTCTGCCAAATTCTTAAGGTATTTAATTAATAATTAAATACCTTACCCTCCTTAATCCCCTTTTCATCAAATAAATTAAATAAATAATACATTTATTTAATTCCTCACATGTCATTTTCATCTAATCCTAATCCATCTCCTAATTTCTTCATTAGGGATGTGCACATGCCTAATCCTTGATTAGGATGTGTCACATCCTCCAACTTTTGCAAGTTGGCTTCTAATCCTCATTTATCTTCTAATTACTTATTAGTCAAACCTAATTAGTACCTTGGTCAACTCTCTCCATCCCCCAAGGAATTTTTAATTCTTTTTTATTCCTCCAAGAATCCCTTTTCCCATGCATCTTCTAGAACCTTTGACTTGTCACATCAAGTCACATGTGACAAACTCTCACCTTGTGGGAACATTGTCTTATCCACTAGATTCTTCCAATCATTGTGAATTTAAAATTCATTTTTATTCACCCAAGATTCTTCCCATCTCCCAATGTACTTGCAAGGTACTTGTCCTTCCTCCACCTCATGTACCTTTGGCCACCTCACTTACACCTCATCTCCCCTTAGCCACTTCACCATCCACATGTCAAGATGTGAGGGCTTGTGAGTTCTCAACTCACCGTAGCCCTTCATCTTGACCTTGTTGGATGAATCTTGACCGTTGAATTCTCTAGAGAATTCAAATTCTTCTATAAATACCCCCTCCTCAAGGGCATTTTCAACACTTAGCCATTTGATAACTACATGTTGCCAATTTGTATTCTCACTCATTCACTATCACCTAGCCATCCATTCTAATCATTTTGCATAAGTTGATCTTGCATTTAGTCACTCAAGGAGTCATCTAAGGAGCACACAAAATCATCCCAAGCAAGGGCCAACCAAGGAGTCTTCAACAGCAGGGAAGGTGAAATCATTTGCATCTTGTTTTATCTACTTTCTTTCTTGTTTTATCACTCTTTAGGTAATCTTGAAGTGTCCTTAGTCTTTTATCACTTGCATTTTTAATTTATTTTGCACATTAGAATAGGGTAAAACATTAAGGTACACATTATTTATTAAGTGATTAAAATTAGGTTTATAGTTATGGATAGTGTTACAAGCATAATTAGAGTTAGAGATAGGTCTAGGATTAGGATAATGGTTTAAAATTTATTGTTAGGCTTAGGCTTAGGCTTAGATCATGAAAATAACTAATTAACAATACTAACATACTATAATGAACAAAACTTGCATTGTTTTTATTCACATTAATAAAACTTATATTTAATTTTTATCAAATCTCAAAAACAATAATTATAATACTATAAAGGCAAGTACTAGCCATTATGTGGCACTTGTTTCAAATTGCTTTTCTTCTTAGTTCAAAGCATTTCACAATAACATTCTACTATACTTAATGTCAAATACTAAACTCTATCCATACAAATTTTAAATTAAAAAAACCATCCAAGATATAATTGCTAGTAATTATAACTAATATATTAATTAACCAATGTAATAATAGAACTAATATTACATATTATATTAATTATAATATACAATAGATGTTATAAAAATATTTACATATTATATAATATCACATATATAATTATATTAGTATATTAATTATAACTAATGTATTAATCCTAACTAATAGATTGATTAGAACAAACCTAATCAATCTATTAGTTATGATTAATACATTAGTTATAATTAATATATGTCATAATTAAAATATTAATCAATCTATTATGTGATAATAGATTCATTATAACTAATGTTACATATTATATTAATTAACCAATGTAATAATAGAACTAATATTACATATTATATTAATTATAATATACAATAGATGTTATAAAAATATTTACATATTATATAATATCACATATATAATTATATTAGTATATTAATTATAACTAATGTATTAATCCTAACTAATAGATTGATTAGAACAAACCTAATCAATCTATTAGTTATGATTAATACATTAGTTATAATTAATATATGTCATAATTAAAATATTAATCAATCTATTATGTGATAATAGATTGATTATAACTAATGTTACATATTATATTAATTAACCAATGTAATAATAGAACTAATATTACATATTATATTAATTATAATATACAATAGATGTTATAAAAATATTTACATATTATATAATATCACATATATAATTATATTAGTATATTAATTATAACTAATGTATTAATCCTAACTAATTAGAACAAACCTAATCAATCTATTAGTTATGATTAATACATTAGTTATAATTAATATATGTCATAATTAAAATATTAATCAATCTATTATGTGATAATAGATTGATTATAACTAATGTTACATATTATATTAATTAACCAATTTAATAATAGAACTAATATTACATATTATATTAATTATAATATACAATAGATGTTATAAAAATATTTACATATTATATAATATCACATATATAATTATATTAGTATATTAATTATAACTAATGTATTAATCCTAACTAATAGATTGATTAGGTTTGTTCTAATCAATCTATTAGTTATGATTAGTCTATAAGTTATAATTAATATACTAATATAATTATATATGTGATATTATATAATATGGTTATTTTTATAACATCTATTGTATATTATAATTAATATAATATGTAATATTAGTTCTATTAAATTTGCATGGATTAATTAATATATTAGTTATAATTAATATATTGTATTATTGTATTCATAATGCAATATATTAGTTGTCATTGTTTCTAAATCTATATATATCTTTTTACTTTTTGATTATTTACTTTTTTTTATTAGATAAGTGCTACCTAAGGGGGTAGCTCCCAATGTTATAATCAACAAGAAAATACAATGGCCATACGACACCAAAGAAGTAGAGAAATTACTCCAACAACGACAACAACCAACCAAGCAAATAGCTCTGATTGACATTAGAGAGAAGCAAGAAAGAACTAAAGCAGATAAGTTGCTCTTCCCCAAATAGAGAAGACTCCCACCTAATTGAGCATCAGAACATTTTGACTTGATTGATGTTGAGAAAACCCGCCAGACTGCTCTAGCAGAAATAGAACAGTGCCAGCACAAAACAACGCTTGGGCAAGACTTCAAGCCTCTCGAGCATTGTCTTCCACTGTCCTCTGGTCATCAATGACAATTCTAGCCACATCCTGTGGCAGAGAGTTTGCATCATAGACCACCATAGGACAATCCAATGTGACCCCCACATTGGCAAGTGCGTCTGCTGCCCTGTTGGAAGCCTTATAGATGTGGGTGATTGAGAATGAGTCCAACCTGTCTAAGCATTGTCTAATATGTTTAAGACCCCATACTAACTTCCAATTCTGCACCTTGTTTCTCCTTACTACATTTACACATATTTCTAAATCCCCTTCTATCTCTATAGATGTAATGCCTTTATCCAAGTAGAGATCAAGCCTAATAGCTAACACGTCCAGCTCAGCCTCATTGTTAGTTGTCATCCTGAGATTTCTGGCCATAGCCCACACATAGACTCCTTTATCGTCTCTTATTAAGCAACCTGCACCTGCAGGCCCGGGGTTGCCCTTGGCAGCCCCGTCGAAATTTAATTTATGCCTTCCTAGCTTGGGAAGGAGCCACTTCGCGTCCTTTCTCCTCTTGGGACCCCCAGTAAAGTTATGTTTCAGGAGTTTTAGTGAAGCCCACCATTTCTGAATGTCAGCATCCCATTTTGAAAATATGGTGCTTGAGTTGGGCCTACATTTGGCATTGACAACTTTGCAAATCCTGTCTTTAATTTTCCTCATTACCATCTCAAACTCTAAAGATTGATCCTTGAAAATTTGTCAATTGCATTCTTTCCATATGTGCCACACAACCATAGAGGGTGCAACCGCCCATATGTCTCCCCACAAATGTAATCGATTGTCATTCGTCCAACTCAAGACAAAGGAAAATAAATCATTTTGACGGGGGGAGAGCTAACCTAGAGACTCCTGTAGCCAATCCCAACATCGCATGGCAAACTGGCACCACAACAAAAGGTGATCAACTAATTCTTCTGCCTTTTTTCAAAGTGGACATACAGACGAGCCATAGATCCCGTACTTCCCCAACCGGGCCCCCATTAAAATTTTCCTGTGAAGAGCGGTCCAAAGGAAAGCACCAGCTTTGGGAAGAATTTTAGAGCTCCAACATAACTTTGCTAGCCAACCTTCGCTTACCCTAAAAACCTTTCGTAACTCATAACCTAACTTTACTGAGTATTTGTCGGTTTTAGCTGCACACCATATAAGGTCGTCTTCTTCATTTGTCAGCATTATTCTCCACTTTTTCAAAGCTTCGTTGAGGCATAGAAGCCCATCGGATGAGATTGCATCACAAGCCAAATTCTACCAACCATACCAGCCACCTCTCATTTCAAAATTGAGGATAGCATAGTCTACCACCTTTTCCCCAAACCTCCTCTCCACCACATCTATCCAAATGACCTCCCCCAGCTCCTCTGTTAGCGCTACAAATCCTTCCCATGAGTCCCTCCAAAAGGAGGCCATCCAACCGTTGCCTAACCTCCATGAAATATGATCAGTGATGATGGGCCTATTGTCCCATATATGTTTCCAAATCATCGAACTATCAGCCCTGTTTGCTTGAGTAATGATATGCAAGGGGCAGTTGTTGTCCAAGTATTTTCTCTGGATGATCTTGCACCATTATTTTTCTGGCTCTTTTACCATCTTCCAACACAACTTTGCTCCCAGTGCACGGTTAACCAAGTCTAAATTCTGAAGGCCAGCCCTGCCCTCGTCCTTCCTCAGACACATAGTCTCCCAACCAATGAGTGTGATTCTTCTTACATCCTTTGATCCCTCCTAGAGGAATTTCTTCGAGAAGCTTTCCAGGCAACAAATAACTTTGTTTGAAAGTTTGAAGCAAGACATAGCATAGATGGGAACGACAACCAAAATAGATTTGATTTTTTGAATTCTCCCAGCTAGAGAAAGCCATTTGCATTTCCATGATTCTACCTTGCTATGACATTGGATCAGCATATCCTCCTAATAAATAGATTTGTAGGCTCCTTGAAAGAGGGGAACCCCCAGGTGTTTTGTTGGAAGACTCGCAATAGAGAAGCCCAACCTATTTTTTATCTTTTTTTGCACTGCTTTCTTCATGTTGAAGAAGAAAATAACAAACTTTTCCTTGTTTAGGACTTGCCCAGAAACCTTGACGTATGAATCTAGGGCCCTCCCAATAACATCTGCATCCCTTAATGTTGCTTCTCCGAATAGGAGTGTGTCATCCATGAACTGCGAATGGGTAACGTTTTCCAGCTCCTCAACCACCCTAATACCCTTCCATAGCCCTTCCACCCTCAAGCTTTAGAAAAAACTGCTCATAGCCTCCGCCATTAGGACAAACAAGAAAGACAAAAGGGGATCACCTCATTGAAGACCGTTGGTGGCGCCAAAAAACCCACATAGGGAGCCATTTACTGAGACAAAATATCTTGGAGTGGAGATGCAAGTCATAATCATTCCTAACCATCCTTGCGCAAAGCCGAATCTTTTCAAGACCTCCATCATAAAATTCCAATGTACCCTATCGTAGGCTTTACTAATGTCCAACTTTATTAGCATTCCTTTTAGTTTTTTGACTGAAATGGTGTGAATAGTCTCCGCCGTAGTGATGATGCAATCCAATATCTCCCTCCCTGGGGTGAAACCATTTTGTTCATTAGAAACTAGTTTGTCGAGCACCAACTTCAACTAGTTCGCAATTGCTTTCGCCATGTTTTTGTATATGGTATTGCACAATGAGATGGGCCGATAATCTGAATATGAGGAACACACCTTCTTTTTTGGGATCAACACAATTACTGTATTGTTGATATCTCTCACAAATATCCTACTCTTTTTGAAGTCTTCAGAAAATTCCCATATGTCGCTAGCCACAAAATCCCAACAATTTTGATAGAATTTCGCTGGTAGCTCGTCTAGCCTCGAGGCCTTGTTAGGGTTAAGACCAAAGGTGGAAAGCCTAATCTCTTCCATCATGAAAGGATTCATTAGCATATTGTTGTCTTCATCTCCCACCAACTTTGTTTTGTGGTCCAGTAAAGCCCAGTCGTTGAGGCAGGGTGACAGACAAGCAACCAACAACGATTCAAAGTAATCTACTGCCGTGGATTCCAGCCCCAATCAATTTGAAACAATTGTTCCATCTGCCAGCTGAATGCTTTCAATCCTATTCTACACCCTTTTGGCCTGTGTGGTAGTGTGAAAATATTTTGTGTTTGAATCACCTTTCTTGTGCCATGCCTCGCGCGCCTTGTCTCTCCAGTATAGTTCCTCCCTTGCTAGGAGTTCAGCATGCCTTTCCTTCAATTCTTTTTCTTGAATGAATTTCACATATGCCATTCCAAATCTTATTACATGTGCTCATTTAGTTTGTCGAGGACCTCCTCCACCATGATTTTTTCTGCAAAAATGTTCCCGAAGCTAGCTTTGTTCTATGTTCTTAGCTTTGCTTTGATGAAACTGATTTTCTTAACTAACTTGAAACTAGGTGTCCCCCCATGGACATAGCATTTCAACCACTAGGATCTCAGTAAGTCGATTAAGTTCAAATCACACCACCACATAGATTTGAATTTGAAATAGTTCTTAGCCGGTTTTTTGCTTAAATTTAGATTTAGTTGCACTGGGAAGTGGTTCGACACAACAATAGGCAATATGCTTGATTCACAGACAAATTCATCTGCCATCCATCCAATCCCTATCAAAAAGTGATCTAGTCACTCAGATATATTGGTGAAGCCCATGCGTTTGTTAGTCCATGTGTACACACCATTTTTCGATGCACAATCAACCACCCCAGCCTTAGACACAAAATCTCTGAAATCCATAATTGCTTTGTTAATTTTCTGTAGACCCCCACTCTTTTCCTTCATATCCAAAATTACATTAAAGTCACCCCCTAGGATTGGGAGATCACTTCTCGCCAGCTCCAAGGCCGCCCTTATCTCATTCCACATGCGGCCTTTGTCCTCCGTTCTACAAGGTCCATAGATGTTCACCATCGGAAATGCATATTCAGCCGCCTGCAATGGACCCACATAAGCTACTAGTTTTGATGGGAAACACGCGATTCCACCACCACACGATTATCAGACCAAAGGACCCCCAAACCCCCTACAGTCCCAATTGAATCACAAAAGAAACCATTCCAAACCTTATAGAATTTTAAGAATTTTCTACCTTCTACTAAAGAGATTTTTGTCTCCTGTAGAAAGATAATGTCCGCTTTTGTTTGCTCCAGGTGACACTTAACTAAGCATCATATTTCAGGGGCCAATAGGCCCCTGACATTCCAACTTAGGATCCTTATGGCTCTCCAAGGGAGGCCTCTACTCCCTTGGATGTGAAAAATGCCTTGATGCTTTTGTATCCCCTCTCCTTCGCCCCTTCCTCCCTCTTCTGTTTATAAGTCTTGTGACCCCTACACTTCTTAACTTTACCAAGCATTTGTGCTACCGATTGGCTTATGCTCCGAGGATCAATTATGTCCAACGCATCTTCCTCCTTGCTAACATATTCCTTGCCTGAAGAGAGTCCATTTCCATTCATTAGAGTTGCCCTGCATGGAGTCTCCTAGGTGATTGGGACCAATTCCAATCAATCCGTGTCCAGCTCGTTCGACATAGGAGCAAAACTTTGAAATCCTAAATTTGAAAGCACCCCAATGCTTGCCAAAGATTCAGGGGGAGGAGCCGAGGCACATGGACGCACCTCCGGACAAGCAATCGAGGCAAGCACATTGGTCAGGGTGTCAGAGGCCGATTTGGCCTTCGGGCACCACACCATCTTTGGTTTCTTTTTCTTCTGACAAGTATCAACATTATGATTCCTACTCCCACATCCAAAGCAATTTTTTTTTCTTCCTCTACCTCCACTTGCTGGATCCACATCTTTTCCCCAACTCACAAAATAATTTTGCTTGGTATTTGCCTGACAGCAACGATTTGAAGCCTCACGTAAAGGTAAGAATCCCTGTCAATAATTCCAATGTTGACATTAGCTAGTGTCCCCAGAGATCACCCAATCTTCACAAGGCTCGCTTCTGCCCAATACTCCAAAGGAAGGTTGTAGAGACAAATCCACACAGGTTTGTCATATGGATCGTGTTTCATTGCGTCAAAATTAGGGATCCATTTTTGCAGGTATATCGGGTGGCCATCCAACTTCTAGATACCATGCTCCAAAGTTTCCTCCCTAGCCTCCATAGATCCGAAGACAACGCCAAAGAAACCCTTTGGCAGAAATTAAATTATTTCGGACTTTCTCTAATTGTCCTTTATCCATGACCTAATTCTTCCTCTTTCAGAATGTGACCCAACTATCCTCGCTATAACTGCCAACTCTTCAAGCATCATGGCTTCTTCGCCAACTTCTTCAGTCAGATCAATCACCTAGAGATGCCCATGGCTCGTAGACTTGCTCGGGGGCATCGTCACCCTCGACGCTACAATTCCTCCTTCCCCAAGCCTTGAATTCTCTTTCTTCGGTTCATCTCACCGCTCTGCAAATTTTCATCTAAGGTCATTTTTGATTATTTACTTTTCTCATGTTTATATGATATTTAATTATATTAAAGTTATTTAATATTTCTATATTTAATTTTATTCCTTTCATTTTTAGGCGAGTGCAAGATCATGATGAATCATGTAAAAAACATGATTTGATTTAGGCAAAATCGTAGAAATCAACTTTGACTTTTTACTTGGGTTGGTAAAAAGCACAATTGCTATGGTAAACACCAAAGCAAAATGGATATCTATTAATAAGGGATATCTACTTTTAAAAAATGGATATCCTCTTTTTTTAAAAATGGATAGCCGTTATAAACAAATATCCAATATTAAATATAAAAAATGGATATTTGTTCAAAATTGTGGTAGGCATACCTTAATATTAATATGTATATTATACCCTAAGAGATATCATTTTGGAAGTGTGTTTTTTTACTTTTTTTCTTTTTTTTCTCTTTCCAATTAAAAAAATATGCCATGAAAATGATATATGTCAGTGTATAATATATAGATTAATATTAAGGTATATATGCTAGTTTCAGTGGCAGTGCTACATAGTCAATAATATTATATTAAAATATTATTAAATGATAATATTATATTATTATTAATATTAGTATTATATTATTATTTTATTAATATTGGGGTGAAGCCACAATAGTGGTTTACAATTCAAGTGAGGGAGGAAAACTCACAAAAAATGAATACATGGCAAAAAACTTGATTTTAGGGGTTCGTACAAACCTACTAGTTCGAGTGAACCCTTTTAATTCTTTCCCACCCAAAAAACCAACAAAGTCCCTTATGGAAGGGTGGTTCACTCGAACCAGGGTTCGGGCAAACCCCCCTTATTCCTCATCCCCCCCTAAGACACAAAAATTTGGGCACTTCAGAGCTCGAGTTGAGGATGAAAATGGCAGAATCTTCACAAACCCAACTAGAATCAGGTAGTCCTCGGAATGAGCTATCCAACGAATATAATTTTAATATATTTTGGTTTTATTGTGTATTTATTTTTTAGTTTTATTAAACATAGGTTTTTCATCAAAATGAAGGTCTTTGCACATGTGGAAAAATAACAAATTATCAAAAAAAATTGAAAAATATGAGTGCACCATATATTGAAGTCCTTGATCCAACAAAAAAAATTGAATTTTGATATATACAAAAAAAGTTACGCATTATACGGTTGTGCTATGTCTGAATTGTAATTGGTTTGACTTTGAAACTTGATTAAAGAAAAAATATTGAATAAAAAACTATCTCACCAAGTGGAAGCACTAGATATTGGAGTTAAAAATCTAAATTTGAAAGAATTAGAATTTTATCCTTCATGGATAAAAATTTATGCATTATACAGTGTGCGTCACTTTTTAAAAATGTTGTTTTCTGAAAAAAACTAGTTTTCATGGAAGATGGAAAAAGAAGTGCAATCCGATTCAAAAAAAAATGATTTTTTTTTTTTTAGAATCTAGAGACAAAATGTGACGTGACTCTAGTTTGCATCATCTTCAAATTCCTCATGGTTTAGTCGCTATAGGTGCCTGAATGTGAAGATTTAGTTAAAAATAATAATTTCAGTGTCTAGTTTGGCCAAAAATTATAAACCACTATTGTGGGATCACCCATTGGTACTATTTGATTATTAATATATAATATTATTATTATATTATTGATAAAATTATCTTTTTTTTTTTTTGATACGTAAATTTGATTGTATTGATTTTACAATTTTTTTTACAAAATGTCTTTTAGCAGGTAGCGTCTAGAAAGAAAATCCCACCCACAAAGCTATCCAAAAAACCACCCCAAAAATAGATGCAGTGAAGCAAAGCATGTAAAACTAGATGTTGAAAGCATCACCTTCACAACCCGACCTTCACACTACAAGGAGACACAAAAATAAATCATAGCAAGCCACCGTTCAAAGAAAAACTACCCTACCCCATCCTTGTTTCCTTATAGACAAAAAAGAACACCCAGCCATAAACCAGATTGATTACCCATCCAATTCCACACCCTCTGCAAGCAGCAATTCCCTGAAATACCATCGCCAATCCACTCCGCTCGATGGTTCAAGGAACAAATGGTGCTTTAGGAAGATAAGTCTACAATGTGCCCAGTCTCGATGCATCTACAATGCCTCACCCTTGATATCCAGAAGGAATGGGTATCGTTTAACCCTCACCCCAAGTAGAAGTGCCTTATGCATGTCTCTAGGGCGAGGAAGCTAGACACCTAATTCAACAATGATGACCACATCCATGACACCCTCCAACAAATTCTTCTAGACCAACTTATAGACTATTAGTAGAGTCATAGCATTCGAAACCTCCAAGTCTAGTAGCACAACCACAAAACGAGCTGCAATATCCGTGTTTGTGTGCCATCTCT
Organism: Sequoia sempervirens; assembly: GCA_007258455.2. Taxonomy (NCBI): domain Eukaryota; kingdom Viridiplantae; phylum Streptophyta; class Pinopsida; order Cupressales; family Cupressaceae; genus Sequoia; species Sequoia sempervirens. Next base: position 35,729 of record VDFB02155260.1, read on the forward strand.
CAGCCAAGGTCATGAATTACTCGCCCAACAAAAGCTAAACCGCCTCCAATACCAAACCATTCCAATCTTTGAAGATAGATTTCAGTCACCTGATGAGCCTAGTTATTGGTCCAATTTTTGGGTAGAATCTATAGTTTATTTGCTAGTAGTTGTCATTGACTTTGATGTTAAATGTTGATATTTTCATAATGTTTCCCTCAAACCATAGAAATTGGGCTTAATCCTATCTTTGCAAGTTTTAATGACATTTGCATATTATGTGGATTATCTATATTGTTTTTGCATGTGGTTAATGAATGTTCCTTAAGGTGGTTATATATGTGTAGTTATTGTGTGTATTGACATTGCCATGCAGATTTAATTTGAGGATGCTAAGTTGAGGAAGACATTGCCAGCTGGGTATGCACCATAACATCTAGCAAATGAATCGTTCAAGGTCAAAGGAGGTCGATGACACAAGATTCCTCATGCAACCGAATGTAACCGCCTTGTAGTGGACTTTAATGATTGAGCAGGCGTGGGCATTACTGCTATGCTAAATCTGCGTTTGGACTTGCATGCCTGACTAGATTTCATGCACGCATAACCACCACCGCTCCACTTTCTCTGTTTTCCCTAAATGGCGTCCTCCTAGTCGTGGAGTTGATTACCTTGTTTAGCCGATAGTATAAATAAAGATTTGATGCTCCTTCCTCAGAAAAAAGGTTGCATGATTTGATATTGTACTTGCACTCTCAAATTTTTAGTAATACAAATACATTACTCTTTTGTACTCATGATTTACAATGAATAAAATAAAGCTCTAAGTTCGAGCATCTGAGTTCTCATTATTTTTAGAGGATACTTATCCAAGGGGGCCCACTTGGTGAGTAATTTGTCTTGTTAGTTTAGTATTAGTTTAGTATTACTTACTATTTAGTAATTAGTTACAAATCTGGCACCGACTGTTCCTACAGCCACTAGAAAATCTGACATTTATGGTATTCCCTTCTAAGCAATTTACTTTTAGTATTGTGAGTTCCTTAGTAGTAGAATGAAATGGCTACTTTGAGTTCCTAGTGCACATACTATGCTGACCCATTTCAAGTTCATGTCCCTGTGTTGACAAGTTAAATGCACCTTCATGATGATTGAAATAACTATTTAGGTTAGATGTCCAATCTTTGAATCATGGTTGTAAGGGCTTAGTTATTAAATCATTGTAGCAAGCCAACATTTTTGGCGTCGTTGCCGAGGATGGTGCCAAACTAGGGAGTCTTTTGGAGTCATTGGTAGTTTTTCTTGTTGTAATGTTTATTGAGGTTGTTCTTAGTATATCCTCATTTAGGAAGTAATGACCCCCCTTATTCTTTACCAATTCTATGTGTGAGCTGACTGATAGTGAGTGATACTACATGCATAGAGGAAGGAGAAGGGATGCTTATGGGAGATTCCTTCCTAACAATCCTAGTCCATTCCAGCTAGTTGAATATCATAACCCACCAAGAGAAGAAGAGGAAGAAGACCCACACCCATTTGCTAATGCATTTACTGATCTGACTAGCTCTGAAGTCTCCTCTAAAGACCAAAATTAGCTTGAGAACCCCTTTGCTTTGAAACTACATCAAGAAGACATGGGTGATGCAAATGGGAACAAACCTAACCAACCAACTTTTCCTTTCCCCATTGCCCATCAAAATTAGGTTGACAACATCAAGAACATCCTTGCCTCAACACTCCCCAAGTTTTATGGACTTGTCATAGAAGATCCTGATACCTTTTTATTTGAGTTTGACATACTCTACAAGAGTTATGATTATACTACTGATGCCCATAGGCTTAAGCTATTCCCTACCACTCTAAAAAAGGTTGCATTAAGATGGTTCATGAGCCTAGGTAGAGATACTATGGAAACTTGGGAAGACATGAAGACAAAATTCCTTGAGAAATACAAGGAATATTGTAGGGGCAGTGACATGAGAGGAGGTGACATTTTCAGAATGTAGCATAAGGAAGATGAGAGCTTGGAAGATTACATTGTAAGGTTTTTATTTTTCCTACAAAAATCTCCACACCATACACTCAATGAAGACTCACAAAAGTTGCTTTTCCTGAGAGGAATTAATGATAGTTGCATTGATGCCTTGGACCTCATGGGAGGAGGAGATATCTCCCAAGTTCCTTGGGATGATATCAAGAAAATATGCCAGAACTACTCTAAGGCAACTTCAAAGAAGGGGGGAGCTTACCAATCTTCCATAGGTAAGTCAACTACCAGTGGAGTTTCAAGAATGGAAATTACTCATTTGCTGACAGACTTCAAGCAAGACATTGTAAATAATCTAGCTACTTAGCTAGATACACTTCAGGCCAAGAAGAAGCAAGAGGAGGCAAAGGCAATGTTGACAGAGTATTGCCCCCACTATAGACAAAAGAAGAGGGACTACAGATGCAAGATGGTAGCTAACCTTGAAAGCAAGCAGATTCCACCTGAGTTCAAACCAATCCAAATTGAAGAAGACCAAGTCTACTATATTGCACAAAGGAAGCTTTGGGCTCCAAGACAAGGTATGCCACCGGATCCACTATCCTATGCTGGGCCATATTTTAATTCCTATTCATTTGGTAACCAATGGAAGGCCCCATATCCATCCAGTTATGGAGGATATCTGCCACAACCTTGGAGTAACCCTCCAAATGCTTGGCCCAATCATCAAAGTTCTCCACCCCAGTGGCAGCAACCTCAGGGGAATTGGTAGCAATTTCAAGGGTATTGGCAGCCACCTCCAGGAAATTAGCAGCAAACAAATCAATGGAGAGGAGGATAGCAATGGCCTACCCAGACAACCAGTTACATGCATCCACCTTCTCAACCCCAACAACCTGCTATAATGCCTCCACCTGCTAATCCAAGTTCAAAGGCACCTAAACCTACTCAGTTACCAGCTCAACCCACACCCAATCCAAATAACAAACCACAACAGCAACCTGCATACATTGCTAATTCAAATAAATTCCCTACATATGCTGTGAATGTAAGTGACATCCACTTGCGTTCAGGAACTACTCTACCAGCCCCTTCCAAGCCCATTATCACTGAGCTTCTGGTGGAAGAGGAAGAGGAACCTCTGAATGATCCCATTCAGCCAAGTGTACCTAAAAATTCTGAACTAGTCCAAGTCAAGCAGACTGAACAAGAATCGCCATTGCCTCAGAGATTGGAAGTTTCCAAGAAGAAGGAAGAAAAGGAGGATACAACTTTTGATATCTTGGATTAGCTGTTCAACATATATGTGTCCAGATACCTCTATTTCAGACCATAAAGGATGTTCCAATCTATGACAAGGCAATCAAGGAAGCATGCCTCAAGAAGTTAGGTAGGAAAAAGAAGGACCCAACTACAGTTCATGTGGTGGGACAACTAGCTGACATCATGCTAGAAAAAGTAACTATCCCCAAGTATAATGACCTAGGTAGTCCTGTGGTAGCAGTTGTTATAAACGAGGTCCAAGTAAAGAATGCTCTGATTGATTTAGGGGCAACAATAAATGTAATGACTAAAGACATCCTGTAGAAATTAAAAATTGCAAGCATGAGATCTACTCCTACTATCCCGCAGCTTGCTGATAGCTCTACTGTTAAGCCTAATGGTGTAGTGGAGGATCTTGTGGTAGTTTTAGACTCTTGGGAGTACCCAATAGACTTTACGATTCTTTCTCCTAAAGCTACACTAGGTGGGTATCCCATTATTCTTAGAAGGCCTTGGTTAGCAACTACAGATGCATACATTGGATGTCGGTTAGGTGACATGACCATTTCAGATGGGAAGAGCACAAAAAAATTTGTTCTTTATCCTCCTGCTCATCCATCTCATGATGAAGATAATCCCGTATGGCCACATGTTGGTGAAGAGGCCGAGGAAGTTAATTATGTGGCACAACTTGTGATGCTAGGCAGAAGCTCTTTCATGTAGCTCCAAGATGAGGATGAAGTATTGGCTAACATCATTTAGAACCATTGTGAAGTGGAGGAAGCATCATCTTCTCATTCTGCTACTCAATTCAAGATACTTCTGCCTGCTCTTCCTTTAGCCACTATTCCTGCAGACGTTCTTCCTGCAACCACTGTTCCTGCAACCACTATTCCTGTAGATAGACTTCCTATAGAAATAGGTATGTCCCATAGATTGCTTCCATATGAACTAAAGGTACCATGTGTTAATGAAGCAACCATGATAGAGCTAACTACACAAGTATAGGTGTCAGAATGAAAATATCTAAATGTTAATAGTAAATTAACTAGGAAACAACAACTGTTATTGGCAAACTTATTAAGGACCCATCAACATGCATTTGTGTGGGATTATCATGATATGAAGGGATTGGACCCTAAACTTTGCACACACAAAATTTACATAAGAGATGATTGCACCTCAGTAAGACAACCACAAAGAAAAATTAACCCTGCACTAAGAGAAATTGTAAAAGGGGAACTACATAAATTACTAGATGCAAGATTTATCTACCCCATTTCAGATAGTTAGTGGCTATCTCCATTAGTTATTGTGCCCAAGAAGGATGGAAATGGAAAGTTTGTGTTGATTATAGGGAACTTAATGCTGCCACCAAGAAGGACCAATTTCCCTTACCCTTCATTGATGAAGTTTTGGACACACTTGCAAGAAAACAATACTTTTCTTTTCTAAATGAATTCAGCGGCTACAACCAGATCCAAATTGCACTAGAGGACGAGGAGAAGACCACATTTACCTGTCCATGGGGGACCTATGCCTATTCGGTACTTCCATTTGACTTATGCAATGCATAGGTACAATTTTTTAGAGGGCAATCATTAGCATATTCTCTGACATTTCTCATGATTGCATGGAAATTTATATGGATGGCTTTACCACTTATGGTGTTGATTTTAATCAAGCATTGGAAAATATCAGGAGAGTCCTATAGAGATGTGAAGACCAAAACTTTTCCTTAAATAGTGAAAAGTGCTTCATGATGATTCAGGAAGGTGTAGTTCTTGGCCATTACATCTCCCACAAGGAAATTCAAGTAGATCCTGCAAAGATTGAGGTAATCACAAATCTGCCCACACCTGCAAAATAGAAGGATGTTAGGAGTTTCTTAGGTCATGCAAGATATTATAAGTGTTTCATCAAGGATTTTAGCAAGGTAGCAACACCATTGTATACTCTTCTCACTAAAGATGTTGAATTTCAGTGGATCGAAGCTTGTGACAAGGCATTTTCTGACTTGAAGGCAACTTTGATTCATGCTCCTGTACTCAAAGGACCTAATTGGGAACTTCCTTTCCACATCCATACTAATGCATCAAATTATGCTATAGGAGAAATCTTAGGACATAAAGGAGTTGTTGAAAATTCTATTTACTTTGTCAACAAAAATTTACAAGGAGTTGAATTCAATTATACAGTGACACAGAAAGAAATGCTGGCAGTAATCTATGCAGTGAACAAATTTAGACATTACATAATAGGCTACCAAATATTTGTGCACACTGATCATGCAGCCATTAGATATCTCATGAATAAACCTTTGATCACAAGTAGGTTGGGAAGATGGTTATTGTTGATGTAGAAGTTTGATATAACCATTGTGGATAAGCTAGGGAAGGCCATTGTTGTTGCAGATTTTCTTTCAAGGCTGACTACATCAGAAGACAATCAACCCATAAATGACTCTTTCCCTGATGGGAATCTATTCTCTCTCAGTATACAAACACCTTGGTATGCTGACATAGCCAATTATTTGGTCATAGGAAGAGTTCTTTCTCACTTCTCTCCAAAAGAGAAAAGGGCACTCATTGAAAAAAATTCCTTTCTCTTGGATTGTTGGATGTTTGTTTTATATTGGACCAAACCATGTCATGAGGAGATGTGTGAGAGAAGATGAGACATATGAAATTTTGCATGCATGTCACAACGAACCATGTGGAGAACACTTTGTAGCCAAGAGGACAACAATGAAGATTTTGAACATAGGATATTACTGGCCAACACTACACAAGGATGCAGGAAGGTATACCAGAAAATGTGATAGATGTCAAAGAATGGACATACCAACTAGATTTGATGAGATGCCACTTTTACCTCAGGTAGTAATAACTCCCTTTGACAAGTGGGGATTGGATTTTGTGGAACCCATTGACCCTCCATCAAATGGTAAGTCTTATATGTTAGTATGCACTAATTATGTGACAATGTGGGTAGAAGTTAAGGCCATGAAGCATGTAAGCGATAACAAGGTTGCAAAATTTCTTTATGAGGAGATTTTCACAAGATATGGAGTCCCAAGAGAAATAGTGACTAATCAAGGGGCTCAATTCACATCAACCCTTGTTGCAGTGCTAGTTAATGAGTACAACATAAGGCACATGAAGTCTACTCCTTATCACCCCCAGGCTAATGGCCAAGTTGAGGTGACCAGCAGAGAAATTGAAGCTATTCTGACCAAAACGGTAGCTATTCATAGAAAGGATTGGGCAAACAGATTACCATAAGTTGTTTGGGCCTATAGGACAACCTAGAAAACAACTACAGGCTTCACTCCATTTGAGTTGCTGTATGGAAAGACAACCATGATGCCCATTGAATTTGAATATAAGACTCTTTGAATTGTAGTAGACTTGGGGATGGATATTTCTGAGGCACAAAGAGAAAGAATCATGCAGCTAAATGCTTTGGATGAGATAAGAAGAGCAACCCTACATCATACAAAGTTAGTGCAGAATCATAGAATCAAGTGGCATAACAAATTTATCAAGGACAAGAAATTCCAACTAGGAGATTGGGTCCTGCTCTATGACTCAAGATATCAAGACAATGCAGGAAAATTGTAGACAAGGTGGCCAGGACCATATGAAGTCGCTGAGGTCTTTCCTAATGGAGTTGTTCAACTTACTACCATTGACCCTGTCATATTCAAATTACTTGTCAATGGTCATCGCCTCAGATTATATCACAAGCCAGCTTCCAAAGAAGAGTTCCTGCAACAATTCACCTAGCACTCAACACCCAAGCTTCTTGCAGCCGAAGGAATTGGACCTAGTGTCCCTCATTTTGGCTAATTAAGGTACATACTTTTCATAATAAAGACTTCCACTCTTGTGGAATTCCATTTCTTCACCCATCCGCCCATTCACCCATCCATCACCACCTTTCTCTCTCTTCCATCACTTCATTCCACCTCACCTCATTCCACTTCATCTTCATTAATTGCTCAATTTATTCCCTAAAAGGTGATCGGTACTTTCTCCACAATCTTTGCAATGAATCCTCCACACATTTAGGTATATGAACATTAATTGCTATCTTTTAATCATCTTTTAAGTGCATTCATTTAATCATTGTACGTTATTATAGACATTCACATAACATGTCATTACTCCCTGTCAAATCACCACTCCCATCTCACATGTACGGACACATGTCCAAATTTAGGTTGGGGGGGAAAGAAAAAGATGCAAATATATTGCCCATGTGTCAATTTATGCTAGGCTATGTTAGAAAATTTAAAATGAGCCAATTTGAAATCTAAGTGAGAGGACGACTTGCATGTGTGAAGTGGCATTAACTGTAGCTGCCATTTCTTCCCATCATAATTCTCCTTTATCACTAATTTTCTTGTCATTATTGACTTTGTCATAATCTTGAGTTGCAAGCAAAATGGTAAAACAAAAGAAAGGGAAAATTCAATTGATATTGGCATTGGAAATTTAGCAGTTATTGCAGGAAGGTGAACTTTATTTTCATACGAAATTGTAGGAAAGAAATTGCAGAGCATTTGTTTGATTACAAATAATGGGAGGTGGGTTAATTCAAAATGAACCCACAGTGCATGATGTTTTATTATAGAATGCACAATGCCTGGCCAAATTTAGAAACTATGGATGGTTAGATTACTTCCTGAAGCTGGATGGCTTTGATAAAAACATTTCCCTTAAATTCACCAAGACATTTTTTGAAGGAAAAGCCACAGTAAAAGGGTTGGAAGTTGTGGCAACTGAGGAAAGAATTGCAAAGATCACAGGGTTACCTGCTGATGGTGAAAATTACCTTGCTTCCAAAGACGCACTATTGAATTTGGCTCCATTTTTTGATGAACGTTTGTCGGTCGTTCGACAAATATTTGTTGGAAAAGTGACAAAATGATGAAAACAATTTCGTCGTTATTTTTTTGTCAAAATTCTGATGATGCATTAAACATCGAAATAACGGCGTAGATGCGTCAATCGTCAGCATCATAAAATGACTCGGATGTTTGTCAGAATATCGACAAAAACTTTGTGTATCCACCGACAAATTACAACCAAAATGCAATTGCAATGGCTCTTCTGAAGCGTCGAAACAACACCATAATTTCGTCGCCATTTCGACGAAATGGGCAAGGAGTTACGATGAAGCCTTTGTCACAGCTAAGCAACTTCGTCGGACCTTTTATGTGATTCGTTGATGTCCTTCGTTGAAATTGCGATGAAATTGGCAAGGTGTTACGACGAAGCCTTCATCGTAGCTAAGAAAATTCATCGAACATTTTCTGTGATTCGTCAGTGGACTTTGTCAAAATTGCGACGAATTGGGAAAGGAGTTACGATGAAGCCTTCGTCGCAGCTATAGCAACTTCGTCGGTCCTTTTTGGTGATTCGTCGGTGGTTTTCATCTAAATGTGATGAAACAATGCAATTTTTGTTTTTTAAAATATTCATTGAAATGTACCATCGTGGAGACTCTTGGCGATGACTACCGAAGCCAACCCATTGGTGAGAGATCAATCATCAACATAGGATAGAAAAATAACTCCGATAGTCCATGTATTGCCGATGACTTCCGTCAGCAAGACAGATCCAATGTCACACCGATCTGACCTCTTCAGGAGTTTTGAACTCTGCTGGTTATCAACAAGACATTTTGAGGGTCTCACCGATTAAATGAGTGTCTAAGAGCAAGTAAACAAATGGAACCTATTAATTTTCTTATTTTGGGGTTCTTTAAATTATAGAATAGATACCATCTTCTTGTGTATAATGTACTTATATTCAGATTTGAATTCGAGACCAATTGTCATTGCACATTCCATTTTACTTGCATAAAGTATTCTATAAGCAATATATTGATAATGCCAAATGATTTATGGTGTTGTACAACTCTACCTATCATCACAGTTCTATTGTTCCCCCCAGAGAATCCTGCAAAGACAAGTTTACAATACCAAATCAAATAATATGAAAAAGACTTACTTCCATACAAATTAAATGATTATTCTCACAATGGCAATTGTCTAATTACAACAACAATTCCATGAAAGTTTATCCATGCTCATAAGAGATGATCAACATACATACAACCGCAAGATGCATAGAAAAATCATTACACTTGAGAACAAACAAGGGCTAACAAGGGAAGGAGTTAAGAAACAACTCTACCTATCATCACAGTTTTGTTGTTTGAGAGAATCCTGCAAAGACAAGTTTACAATACCAAGTCAAATAATATGAAAAAGACTTACTTCCATACAAATTAAATGATTATTCTCACAATGACAATTGTCTAATTACAACAATAATTCCATGAAAGGTTATCCATGCTTCATAAGAGATGACTGATCATACATACAGACTGTAAGATGCATAGAAAAAGCATTACACTTGAGAACAACCAAGGGCTAACAAGGGAAGGAGTTAAGAAACAACTCTACCTATCATCATAGTTCTAACTGTTCCCCAAGAGAATCTTGCAAAGACAAGTTTACAATACCAAGTCAAATAATATGAAAAAGACTTACTTCCATACAAATTAAATGATTATTCTCACAATGGCAATTGTCTAATTACAACAACAATTCCATGAAAGGTTATCCATGCTTTATAAGAGATGACTTATCATACATACAGACTGCAAGATGCATAGAAAAAGCATTACACTTGAGAACAACCAAGGGCTAACAAGGGAAGGAGTTAAGAAACAACTCTACCTATCATCATAGTTCTGTTGTTCCCCCCGAGAGAGTCCTGCAAAGACAAGTTTACAGTACCAAGTCAAATAATATGAAAAAGACTTACTTCCATACAAATTAAATGATTATTCTCACAATGGCAATTGTCTAATTACAACAATAATTCCATGAAAGGTTATCCATGCTTCATAAGAGATGACTGATTATACATACAGACTGCAAGATGCATAGAAAAACCATTACACTTGAGAACAACCAAGGGCTAACAACGGAAGGAGTTAAGAAACGTCTGGATTGAAGAGAAAATGTGTAGGGAAAATGCTGAGCAGTGTCAAGAGAACAGAGCTTGTAGAACATATTGTTGACCTAATCAAGCTCTTGAACAACTTAAACAAAATTAAAATACTAACACATACATGAGACATGTAATGAACTTCCAATATCTGCTATCTTTTTCATTAATACAGAGGTAGGTAAAGGAGAAATAATTTTAATTGTAACACTATTCATAGTCCAGTAAATTATGTTCGTAATTTGTGTTCAATGGACCTCAGTTTTATCATTATACTATTCATCTAATACCATATTTTAATCCAGGGTTCAACTATCTCAGATCTAAAGAAGCACCTTCAATTAACCATTTAAACTACTATAAAATAAGGTAAGACTTTTACTTGAGAAAGATTGGGTACACTTGTAGGATTAAAGTTCTCGCAATCATCAGGATTTATTGGTGCACAGACACAACCTACAACATATGAAGTAATGGATGACTACAAGTTAGTGAAATGGTCCTTAATATGTGAGTGGTTTGCAAATTGGTTGGTAGAAAATAAGGTTACAAATAGATCTACATAAAAAATTATGAGGACAATCTACTATAATCATCAAAATAGATGAAAAGTGCAAAGGAAAGAGCTGAGCTACATCTCTAGAGCCTAAAAAAAACACATGAAAGAAACATAAAAAAAGAACAAACCAGTTTTTGGATGAATACAAAATGGTGCCTTCAACAAGTGATTCATATGCTTTCACACCTGACACAGGACATTAAGAAGATTTTAGTCTTCCTCTATGAAATTAACTACTTACAAAATAAACCTGGAAACCAATATTATATACCTCCATGTCTAGCTGAGGGTAGGTATAAGAGAAAAAATTTTCCTCAATACAATGCTGAAAAATATCAATGTGTGTGTAGGTTTGTATTACTCAAAATATCATTTCCTTTGCCTAAGGAAAAATACGAAATTGATGTTTTAAATTCAATCTTCACATAGGCTCCCTTATTGCTACATGCATATACAAGCTTTGATAGGGCTCTAAACTATTCAAATATTAAGGATTTGATTAGCTATAAGATGGAAAGTTGTTGTTTAGACATAATCCATCATCTTTTACATATCTTTATTCACTCCTAGCACTTTAGATAAATTTGTGTAAATGAGATAAAAATGTGAATCTTTTATGACAAAGAAAATTCTTAAAAGGAGGAGGGGAGAGAGAGAATTAGGGAAAGAATGCTTGAATGTATAGCAAAGTATAACATTTTGATCATTATAACAATGAAACGAATCTTAAGTTTCAAGCATTAATATCATTTACAACATTTATGATCAAGAATGAATGTAACTAGAGAAACTTTTGCATACCTGCAGATGGTACAAAATTTCATGGTTAAGTTGAAGCCTCCCATCAACAACAAGATCCAAATATCCATGTATCTATCTCAATCGAGCCTCTAAACCCTTCAGAGCTGTCAATTTTTCCACTAACATGTTATGCACAAAAGCCAAATTTTAGAGTTATGTCACCACTAAAAAGAGAAGAAATAGAGCTTTGAAACCAAATCCACACACAACACAATGTGGTATTCATACAAGCCATACAAACAAACTAAAATCAGAACATTGGAATAGAAACAACTTCAAATTATGATGCCGAGCATGGATTCGAGTATAAAGAATCACACTTACCATAGTATGAAAAGTTAGCACTTTCTTTCATCTTTGCATATTGGTTTGATGCTTCAAATGATGCATTTTACCACATATTGAAAAGTGCATTACCTTGATGAGCTTCTCTTTGTTTAGAGAATAGTTTAATATTCTCTATATGAGGGGCAACCAT
>VDFB02155260.1:47923-60539 GCA_007258455.2 Sequoia sempervirens
GCTCCCTTCTTGAGGGTAGCCCAAACCGCTGAGCCCTTACCTAACAGGGGATAGCGAGGAATATCATCTCCAAGAGTACCCTGGAGGTACTTATAGGACAAAATCCTAGCCCAAATCCTATCCTTCTCCATGCACCATCTCCAATAAAGCTTCGCCGCCAACGCTGTCCCAGCCAGAGAGGACTGTCTCAACCCCAAACCCCCCAGCTGCTTAGGACAACAAACAATATCCCACTTAACCAAACTCCATTTGGAAGTCATCACACTACCAGCCCATAAAAACTGTCTTGCCAAAGAGTCCAACTCAGAAACAAAACCCGCCGGAGCCACTTGGAGCATACACCGATAAATAGGAAGAGCCTGGATAACAGATTTCAGCAGTTGCACCCGCCCAGCAAAGGACAACCAACGATTGGTCCAATGGGTAACCTTTACCCGAAATTTATCCAGAATAGGCTGCCAAGATTCCCTCGATAGTCTGCCCACCGAGATAGGAACCCCAAGGTAAGACATAGGAAGAGTCCCTATCTGGAAGCGAAGAATTTGTGCAATTCGCCTCTGAATAGGATTCGGAGTATTAAAGAAATAGATGGAAGACTTAGCTTCATTGATTGCTTGACCTGAAGCCTCAAGATACATATCCAGCACCCGTCGAATATTAGTAGCCTCCCTAACAGTAGCCATCCCCATCAAGGCAGTATCATCCACAAACTGCAAGTGGGACGAAGGGGGTAAGTCACCACCCCACCTCCACCCCTGAATAAGCCCCAGCTCCACCTGGCTCCTTAGAAGGCGCCCCAAGCCTTCCACCAGCAAAATGAAAAGGTAAGGGGAAAGAGGATCACCTTGTCTTATCCCTCGCGAAGCCTCAAACAACTCCGAGTGCATCCCATTAGTTAACACAGAGAAGGACACAGACGAGATGCAACTCATGACCCATTGGATCCAATCATCCCCAAAACCAAAAGTGGCAAGGATCCTCTGAAGAAAGGACCATCGGACTCTGTCATATGCCTTCACCATGTCCAACTTGATAAACATAGCCTTATCCCTAGAGTTAGCCATCGAATGGATGGTCTCAGTAGCCACAACAATACCATCCAGAATCTGCCTGCCTTCCACAAAACCACTTTGCTCCTCAGATATGAGTAATGGCAACCACTTTTTCAGCCTATTCGCAATAAGCTTTGAGATAACCTTATACACCACATTGCACAAGGATATAGGCCGGAAGTGGCTCATCCTATCCGCTCCATCGCACTTTGGAATAAGAGCCAGAAAGGTGGAATTCAGAGCCTTTAACATTTGCTTGTTCCGCTGCGACTCCTTGACCACTTCTAATAAATCCAATTTGATAATTTCCCAAAACTCTTGGAAGAATTCAACTGGGAAACCATCAGGGCCAGGAGCTTTTCCTTTCTTCATTTGAAACACCGTCCCCTCTAATTCTTCAAGAGTGATCTCCCCCATAAGATCCATTCTCATCTCCTGAGACACCAAGTGGGGGATGCAGGAAAGGACCTGCGCCTCTCCCACCGCACACCCCTGCAAATCCTCTCTAAAAAGGATAGAAAAATAATGGACGGCCTCATCAGAAATACTCTGAAAAGACTTCAACCTCTCTCCCCCGTCAGAAATCAAAACAGGAATAGAGTTACCATGCCTCCTCGCCTTCACAGAATTGAAGAAAAAGGCTGAATTTTTATCCCCCTCCTGAAGCCAGTCAATCCGAGATTTTTGTTTCCAAAATATCTCCTCCCGTAATTCCCATTCCTCAAGATATTTCAAAGCCCTAGATTCCTCTTGCAACAGATCCTCAGACACCCCATTCTCCCTCATCAACCTCGTAATACCATCCAACTTACCTTGCGCATCAGACTTGGCCTTAAAAATGTTCCCAAAACATTGCTTATTCCAACGTTTAATCTTATACTTAACAAACTGAAGAAGCTTCGTAAAGACATACATTGCCGTACCAAAAGATGGTCTTCCCTCCTGCCACCACCGAGCAACATAATCATGGAGAACAGGATCCCAAAGCCACATAAGCTGGAATTTGAAAGAGGGCTTGTGGGTCCGCCCAACCGGGCTGATAGAAAGCTTAATGGGCCAATGGTTTGAACCCCTCCAATCCAAGATCTCTGAGCACGTAACCCACCTATCACCCACCCAAAAGCAAGAAACCATAAATCGATCCAACCGCTCTGCAATGCCATTTTCACCAGAGCGTCGATTATTCCAGGTAAAGTGGCCATTACCTGGCTTGATATCAACCAGATTCAATGCAGAAATATTATCCTGAAAGAGGAAAGCGGAAGCCTCCAATCTCATGGTACCCCCGCGCTTCTCAGCAATCTCAGTGATAGCATTGAAATCACCCCCAATAATCCATGGCAAGTAAGGGTTCATAGATCGCACATACCGAATATCTGACCACAAAAGCTGCTTACCCTGCAAATCTACAGGCGCATAAATGTTGGAGAAAAGTACCACTTCCCCCGATTCATAGCAAGAGGCCACCATAGAGATAGAGGACTTGAAAGAAAACCACCAAAGGGGGCAAATCCTCTGAGAGTTCCATAAGCAGGCAACCCCACCAGAGGCACCCAGAGCACCAATACACTGACAATCACCATTCATCCAAATCTTAGGCATAATACCCATCATACCATCCACAGAAAGCTTTGTTTCCTGTAAAAAGAGAATATCAGGACACTAACTTCTAACCAAATTCCGAACAGCTTTTTGTCGAGGGCCACTGTTCAAGCCCCTAACATTCCAGGATAGGACAATCATTTCAAAGGGCTGGTAAAGTGCGAGTCCAGAGTCTTAACTGACCCTGATTCCACCAAATTTTCCCCAATCATCTTGATCTTTTCCAAGTCCTTCTTCCTGCCCAGCTTAGACCCTTTCTCCACTCCACCTTTCTTAAAATCTTTTTGAAGGATGCCTAATTGAGGAGACGTCTTATTACTTTTTCCTCCCACCAAACCAACTTTCTGCTCAGGGATAGTCCCAGCCACTTTGTCTTTTACCACCATGCTACCTGATTCTCTTTGAGCCTCTATCCTTAAGTCTGATTCCATCTGCACGGATCCCACCAGCTGAGGGACGAGGGAGACCCCAGGGCTGATCCCCTCTTGACCAAAGTCTCCCCCGCCAAGATCAACATCCTGAACAACCGAATCCACTCCCACCTGATGGTTTGCCATTTCCGGCTCCACCAACTGCCCTTGCTGCTCAGCCCCCAGCTTGCCCTGATCCAAATCAACCAACCCTGGATTCACTTCTTGCTGGCTAAGACCCTCCAACACCTCAAATCTGTTAAAAGAATCCTCATCCTGTCTTTCTTTCAGAGGCCTTTTAAGCCCCTTATTTCTATTCCGAGGTCTGACCGGTAGAAAGCCATCCTCCCCAGGACCACCACCCTGAATAGGGCCTTTCCCCTTATCCAACCCAGAAGGATTCCTAGGTGGCAGGGAAGTATTAGTCTCCAAAGGCTTGGCTCTTGGGCATCTACGCAGTAAGTGACCATACTCATGACACAACCGGCATCTAAAGGGTAAAGTCTCATAATCAAGTTGTTGAACCCATGAGTAAGAGCCTGCACACACTTCTAAAGCATCTGGCAAGGGTTTACTTAAATCAATTTCCACATAGAATCGGGCAAATGTCATTACCTTTTTGAACTGTGTCTGCTGCGAAGAACCAACAGGTTTACCAAGCATTGAGGCAAGTAAATGCAGAACATCCTCCCGCCAACACTCAACCGGTAACCTCGGCAACCTAACCCAAACGGGAACCCGACTAGGAATCTCCTCAGCCGGATTGAATCCTGCATGCCACGGCTTGATAAACAAGCCCACCTGGTTGTAAAAATAAGGGCCTCCTTCAAAAACCTTGATCTTATCTGCCATGCAGTCAAAAGTGACCATGAAATAGTTATTAGCGAGGAGCCGAATCTCCATCTCTCCTATTGGCATCCAAGTCCTTCGGGCCCATGTCTCTAGAAATTGTAACGAAATCTTTAGACCCAGAAATTTACAATACAACGAGTGTCTTGAGTAGTACTCAATATCATCCTCGAGCATCTCCATCGGGATCACAACATTGGGCCTTTCTTTGCACCGTTCAAGGCACCCATTAATCTTGGGAACACGAAACCCTCCTGACAAACCCTCCACATTCTTTTCCACATTCTGAGAAAATAAAATATTATCGTGAAGATGAGACCCCGAGGGCAAGGGCTGCGAACCAAGAGCGGAACGAAAATCTAGTTTAGATCCCTCCCCCGAAGGCTCCCCTGACTCCATTGAGAAGAAAACGGCACCGACAGAGAACCAAGCCTACGACAAACACAGGAGCACAAGCTCCCACACGAGGGATAGCCCCCACACGCACCCACCAAGGAAGGGCCCCCACAAAAACCCTCCACTCCACTCCTCACAAGCTCCGATCGCAGATCTCACCACTCACCCACACCCCACACCACAGCACCACAAAGCCCCACTCGCAGCCTCAAACTTCACCCACCCCGCACGACCCCACACCTCACCACAACCGCCCCCCACGCAGCTCCAAATGAGGGAATACAACAAATCGAAGACTACTGCCAACCCAGCGGCACCCACACAATGAATAAACCACGCCCACCAGCAAGGAGATCCACCGCCGCCGGCCCAAAACCATTGACAGCAACAGAAGACTGGCAGGGACCAAGAACCACCAAGAAGGACGGGAAAATCCGCACAGGCAGCCAGAAAAAACCCCAAAACAACAAGCAACCGCCCTCCCCTCCGTGAACAGACGAGAAAAACAGAAAAATGAGCTAGGGCACGGGCGCCCTAGCTCGGCTCGCACAGACCAGACGCGCCATCCGCTATGCAACCATTTTCCGTATGTGGTTAAAAAATCATGCTAGTTAATTTTGATTTTATTATTAATGTATGACTTTTTTTTTTTTTAATTATTATTGTTATTGTTTTATTGAATAAACAAATATTGTATCAAATAATTGAAATACAAGAAAAATATATAAAATTAATATGTGTATGATTTTTATTGTTATTTATAATTACAAGAAATGGTTTACTGTTATATTATTTTATTGTCTTAATAGATATAAGATATTCTATTGAAACATAAACAATTTAATGATTAAACAAAATGAAGGATATTTGATGAAATAAAAATATTAAAATGAAAGACATTTGAACTAAAAAAATCAATACCAAACAAATTTTATGTAAAAAAAAATCAAAACAAAGAGATTTGATGAAAAAATAAATAAAATCAAAGAGATTTCATGAAACAAAAAAATCAAAACAAAGAGATTTGAAAAATATTCATTATAAAATAAATTAAAAAATCAAATAAATAAATCAAAGATTAAAAAATAAGTTAATTAAAAGATCAAATAATTCAATCAAAGACAAAAAATAAAAAATTAAGAGATCCAATAAATAAATGAAAGAGATTTGATAAAAGGATAAATAAATCACAAAGATTTGAGAATCTTTACCATAGATAAATTAAAGTTAAATGCACGATTTTTAACTTTTAAAATTTTGAAAATTATTTCTTTTCAATTTTATTGGCTAAAAAATTTGGACCGATAAGGGCGGATTTTGAGGAATGCTAACTATAAACTTTTTATCACAGTTTTTTTAGGACATTTTTCCCCACAAAACTATAATAAAAAACTAATTATTCAAAATTTTATTGGCTATGAAAACCACAACAATCTACAATAAACTAAAACAACCGAAATGAATATAACATTTGAATTTTACAACCGAAATGTTTGGTATGTTGCAATGATTAAACATTATAATTTAATATTTTAAGTTTAATTAGGCCAAGGCCGAATGCTTGTACATAAAAGTATAAGATTAAATCTTGGATGTGAAAATAATTCTCATAAAAATATAAGATAATAAAGAGCAGAAAAATAAGCTTTATTGCATAAATTTCGGTTAGTTATATGTTTTTGGAGTGCCTTAATTAGTTAAATGTTTTCTTGGGCCTCATGCATATCAATATCAATATCAATACCAATAGCAACTCAATTTATATATGATTTTATGAGAGGTTTGATTTTAGGGAGAAAAAATGGAACACTGAATTGCTGCGGATTCAAGATAAGAGACATCACATATCAAGCATAAGTATTTTCTTAGTTCTTGATAATTCATAGGACCATCGAAACTCTGAAGATTTCAAGTTTTATGTGAATTCTTTTCCTTTTGGAATGTAAATGGGGTAGAAGTTTCTTCATCTTATTTTATGAAGAGGTGGAAGAATTACTCTCTTGGGTAGTTTCTATTTCATTCCTAATAATTGTCTTGTAATTTATATCTTAAAAGTTTATAAAATGTATTATAATATTCTTTTTATTTTGCAGGGTGTATTTTCCTTCAATTGATAAAAAAATTAAAATCTTTAAATGCATTTTGGAGCACCACTTCCAAAGGGAATTTTTTTTCCTTTTTCTTATAAGATAATGGGGTCTCATTGAATGTCCTTCTGTGAATTCTCTCTGAACTTTATAAAATTTGAGTCAATCTTCATGGGACGCTAAAAACAACGAAGGGAAAGATTACTTATATAGATTAGGGCAAGAAGTAAACAATTTAAACATAACTGTTGGGGCAAGGGCTTGATTGATGACCTCTTTGTTGGCAACTTCCTTGGAAAAGATGGTAATTCTCTTCATTACACATTTGAATGTGTATATATATTTTAATTTTTTAATTTTTTTTTGGAAATATAACATGGTATTATTGTAAATTCTCTTTTGGAAGCTGAGCTTACAAAAGTTGGACAATCTAAGAAACAAGTTTTAGAAAAATCTGTGTATGGTTCCCTTTTGCATGTAATGGCACAGCATATAAAATTGGTATTAAGTGTATGGATAATAAGGTTTAGAAGTATTCTTTGCATTGAATTTAATGAGAAATTGATCTTTATCTCTTCTCTTAATTGATCTTTTGTAAAATATTTGTACATAATTTTTTACTTATTACTTTTAAACAATATACTCCTTTTTTTAAATCTACAAATTTTCTTTCTTCAAGAAATTATACTAAAAAAATATGGTAATTATTACTATTTTAAACTTCTTGTTATTTAATTAATTGGTTAATCCTCCTTATATGGTAATCTTAGAATTTTTCAAAAAGATTATTTTATTTAATCAACAACTTCTCCTTATAAATATTATAATTATTGCTATGGTCAGCCAGAGCTAGGGCAATATAAATATTGGTAAAAGACTTGAAAGTATTTTCTTCATTCAATGAGGAACTATTTTCTATAATGGTTCAAATTGAGCTTCACATAAAGAAGTTCCTTCAAATGAACAATGCTTACATTTGCCTTGTCTGAAAAATTTTCATATAATTAAAATTTGTTTATTCGCTAATTAGTTTGTTGTTTTGTGGTATGGAGCAAGGAGTTTAAGTTGAAGAAAAGACTATTTGTTTCATGTTGTAGTGGAATTCACGTTTCTAACAAGAACTGTGCAACCACACATATAATCTATTTATACACCTTTTATTACTTATCAATATATAGTTTAATTAAAATGTGTTTAATCACCTCCTTCAATGCAGTTTCATTGATTAATTGATTATTTATTTGTTCTTTCAACATTGTTGCTAAAAATTATCAAACACAACATATTAAAACATAACTATTCTATAACTTTTTGGCAGGAACTTCGCTGCCCTGCAGCTCTTGTTAATCATGGTATACATATTAATAGAGTATACATTCAAAACATTAAATTAATTATTCTCCATGTTTATAATATAATTTATAAACTAGAAATATTAGTGAAAATTTAGAAATAATATTTAATTCTTTATTTTCTTGCAATGATTATTTTAATAAGCTAAATTCAGTGTATTTAAATATGTTTTTCTAAAATATAATAATTTTTTTATTTGTAAAATATAATAATTTGGCTTTTTTGTTTTTGACCTTTATAATATGAATGTAAGCATATTTTGTAGTGGAAATGAGAGAAAATCTTTGCTTTATTATTTTGATAACCTAAATTTAGTGTATTTAAATATGTTTTTTCTAAAATATAATAGTTTTTATTTTAATTTGTAAAATATAATAATTATGATTTTTTGTTTTTAAGACGAGAGGCTTCTTACACTCACATTACATTTTTAATTCGTCGTAAAGTAAAGTATTTATTAATAGATTTATGCTTTTAAATCAGATTTTAAAACAGTTTATGCGAAAATTTTCTTGTTTTAGACAAGATAATCTTGAATTTTTTTTAATATCAATTTAGAATTTTTATTTAATTCAAATATTATATTTAATTTTTTTGTATATGTAAGCTTTAAAAGCATGCATTATCATCATTTTTTTATAGTTTTACTATATATGACATTTTAAAGGAAATATAATATAGTATTCTAATTTATAATAGTAATATATATCATTTTATAATATTTGTTATGGAAATACATATTATTTTAGAATATTTTCAAAAAACTAAAATATACATTTTTAGAATATACTTGATTTTTAATTTTTAATATTTGTTATGGAAATACATATTAATTTACAATATTTTCACGCTTTTATAATTTTCAGAATATTTTTAACATTATCTTGAATATCTAATACAAAAAAATTAAATAAATACAATATTATTAAGCCGAGTGGCTTCTTATATATATAGGATGATAATAATGATTACTTTTAAAACTTACACATAAATAAAATCTTGAATTTAATATTACAATAAAATGACAATTGCTAAATTGATATTAAAAAATTCAAGATAATCTTGTTAAAAATATTTTTAAAATTATTAAGATAATCTTGTTAAAATCTTGATAAGTTGTTATTTTTAATATTATTTTTAGTTTTAAAGTTTTTTTTAAAGTGGTATTGCCAACATTTCATTTCATACATAAACTTATGTAAACAATACCCTTCAACTATATAATGCACAAAGAGCTTAGAATGCATGTACACTATTTAGCGAACAAATTTGTCAAGAGTGTATGTTGTCTGAATTGTACGGAGCTTCACTTGGTAATGCAAGCTTTAGTCATGATTTACTTTATGCATATTGGATTGATGATTTACTTGGTTGCATATTACTGCAGATAAGATCTGGATCTTGTTTTATTTTGTTCAAAGTTGACTCAATCAATAATAATTGATTTTAACTACACAAGTTTTGTATGTAGGTGGAGTTAGAAAAGAGATTTAACATTGAACTAGAGGAAACCATCTTCAAAAAGGGAGAGATAGAAGTCTATATTGCAATTGGGAGAGGGCAACAATTGTGGATTGTGTAGGAATCTGCATTTCTTATTTTACTTGTAATCAATTGTTTTTTAATCGTAATACGAAACATAATGATTTGTTTTTCCTTCTTGATATTAATTTGAGTTTTTTTATTTGAGTTTTTGGATTTGATTTCTTTTATTTGAGTTATTTTCTCTTTCAGAAGTTTGTTTTTTGTTTTTTTGTACCAGCTTCTAGCAAAGTGTTGCCAATATAATCTTTGATATATATGATATCACTGTTGTCTTCAAGATTTTTATTTAATTTCTTAACTTCTGTATGATTTTCAAAGATATTGATGCTCTCATCCTACAAATCTGAATCATTTTCTTCATTCATATTAGAGTGATCTACTGTATCAAATTCAAAACAACTCCTTCATTTCTGTAAAACTCTAAATTGACCTTCAACTTGCTTAGTTTTTGCATCTACATTTGGTTGCCCTTAATGAGCAATATCATTTATTCTTGTTGTCTTCGAGATTTTTAATTAATTTCCTAACTTTTGTATGATTTTGAAAGATATCGATGCTCTCATCCTACAAATCTGAATCATTTTAATATTGACCTATTAGTACTCAAGTGTGGCCAGAAGTTCATAGTAGAATTCTGAAAAATGAAATTAATGTCAAAACACTTTTTGATGTTTAATATACGTAAAATTAACTATCTGTACTAGTGGAAATATAATTTTGATTTTTGCAATTTTTGGGTTAGAATGTACTCTCAAGGGGAGTGTTTAGGAGCGCAAATAAATATAACATCTTATCTACTCATGATCAATATTTTTAATTTTATTCACACAAGTTGTCACCATTCTATCTTGATTTGTCTTCTCCATGGAGCTAAAATAATGTAATGGTTAGCTCCTCTTGAAATCGTACATCTCCTTAAGGACTTAGTGATATCTCTTGCGCATGAAGCACAAGCATAGATTCTTCCTTTTTTCTATTATCTTAAAATCAAATAAAAGAGATTTGATGAAACAAAAAATCAAATAAAAGAGATTTGATGAAACAAAAAAAATCAAATCAAAGAGATTTCATGAAACAAAAATCTAATCAAAGAGATTTGATGAAACAAAAAGAATAAATAAAAAAAATAAAAAATCACACATCAATAAAAAAAGAAAATTAGATAATGATATCGTTAAGTTATAGCCACATTTAGCAAACTACTCGTGTTTGAGATTTCATGGGCCATCCAAAAATGAAGGTTCGTGAAAGGGGATAGAAAATACGCATAACTCACCAAAGTTGATTGATGGCCCACAGAAACTCAAACACGAGCAGTTTCCTAAATGCGGCTATAACTCAACAAAACATGAAGGTTCACAAAAGGTGATAGAAAATATATGTACATAATGGACAACTACAATGCAATCCACAATCGTACTCACCAAAGTTGATCGATGACCCACAAAAACTCAAACACAAGCGGTTTACTAAGTGTGGCTATAACTCAACGAAAAATGAAGGTTCACAAAAGGTGATAGAAAATATGTGTATAGAATGTAGAACTACAGTGTAATCCACAATCGTAGTCACCAAAGTTGATCGATAGCCCACGAAAACTCAAACACGAGCATTTTCCTAAATGCGGCTATAACTCAACAAAAAATGAAGGTTCGTGAAAGGCGATTAAAAATATGCATACAAAATGCACAACTATAGTACAATCCACAATCGTAGTCACCAAAGTTGATCGATGACCCACAAAAACTCAAACAAGAGTGGTTTCCTGAATGCAGCTATAACTGAACAAAAAATGAAGGTTGACGAAAGGCGATAGAAAATACACATATAGAATGCACAACTACAGTGTAATCCACAATCTTAGTCACCAAAGTTGATTGATGGCACACAAAACCTCAAACACGAGCGGTTTCCTAAATGCAGCTATAACTCAACAAAAAATGAAGGTTCGTGAAAGATGATAAGAAAATACGCGTACATAATGGACAACTACAATGCAATCCACAATCATAGTCACCAAAGTTGTTCGATGGCTCACAAAAACTCAAACACTAGCGATTTCCTAAATGCGACTATAACTCAACGAAAAATGAAGGTTCGCGAAAGGCGATAGAAAATACGTGTACAAAATGGATAACTACAGTGTAATCCACAATCATAGTCACCAAAGTTGATCAATGGCCCATGAAAACTCAAATACGAGCGGTTTCCTAAATACAGCTATAACTGTATGAAAAATGAAGGTTCATGAAAGGCGATAGAAAATACGCGTATAAAATGGACAGCTATAGTGGAATCCACAATCGTAGTCACCAAATCTGATCGATGGCCCATGAAAACTCAAATACGAGCGGTTTCCTAAATATGACTATAACTGTATGAAAAATGAAGGTTCACAAAAGGCGATAGAAAATACACGTATAGAATGGACAGCTACAGTGCAATCCATAATCGTAGTCACCAAAGTTGATTGATGGCCCTTCAAAACTCAAACATGAGTGGTTTCATAAATGCAGCTATAACTCAACAAAAAATGAAAGTTCGTGAAAGAGGATAGAAAATAGACATATAGAATGCACAACTACAATGCAATCCACAATCGTAGTCACCAAAGTTGATCAATGGCCCACGAAAACTCAAACACAAGTAGTTTCCTAAATGCGGCTATAACTAAACGAAAAATGAAGGTTCCTGGAAGGGGATAGAAAATACGTGTATAGAATGCACAACTACAGTGTAATCCACAATTGTAGTAAGCAAAGTTGATTGATGGCCCACAAAAACTCAAACACGAGTGGTTTCCAAAATTTGACTATAACTCAACAAAAAATGAAGGTTCGTGAAAAGTGATTAAAAATACACATACAAAATGCACAACTACAGTACAATCCACAATCGTAGTCACCAAAGTTTATTGATGGCCCATGAAAACTCAAACACAAGTGGTTTCCTAAATGCGGCTATAACTTAACAAAAAATGAAGGTTCGCGAAAGGCGAAAGAAAATATACATATAGAATGCACAACTAGAGTGTAATCCACAATTGTAGTCACCAAGTTGATCGATGGGCCATGAAAACTTAAACATGAGCGGTTTCCTAAATGTGGATATAACTCGACAAAAAATGAACGTTCGTGAAAGGTGATTAAAAATACGCGTACAAAATGTATAACTACAGTACAATCCACAAGCATAGTCACCAAAGTTGATTGATGGCCCACAAAAACTCAAACATGAGTGGTTTCCTAAATGCGGCTATAACTCAACAAAAAATGAAGGTTCTCGAAAGGTGATAGAAAATACGCGTACATAATGCACAACT
>VDFB02155260.1:68791-87193 GCA_007258455.2 Sequoia sempervirens
AAGCGATGAAATGTTGAAGTTTGAAGAAGTCTTGAGCTAACAACACAATGAAAACAATTGTAGGTAGAATGATGCAACCTCAATGGTTGAGAGGACTATTAATATGGACGCTTGTAATACATTTACAAGATCTTTGTAGCAAAATTTCTACTGCTAGATCATTAACCACCATTTAAAAATATTAAATAAATTTGGTTGACATACATATGTGCAAAACAACACTTGCAACTCATTGTTCAATAGTTATTAAATTCCCTTTTATAAATGTAAACAACTATTCTACTAATTGCCACCAATCAAGTCCTTACAAGCAATAAACAAATATCAACTTCCAAGAAGCCTATTTTTCTCCAATTATTGTCTTCAGTGTTTCCATTAATTACAACAACTAAATATGACTCATTAAGATGAATTTAATCATCTTACATCCTTTATAACAAATAATAACCATTGATCATTAAAAATGGATAGCTCCTCGACATAATAAAACTATCATCACCTCCAAAACACAATCACATTCACCAAATCACCACCAAGAAGAGAATGCAATGGTCACCTAGAGATAAAACCACAACCCTACAAATTTAAGACAAAAAATTTCCATCTCATATAAAAAAATATCAAACCCCAAAAAAATTCCCTTGACGTCCACAAACTTTCAATTTGTGTATAAAATAAATTCATGAATAAAAATAGATTGCTCCTCGACATAATAACACTATCATCACCTCCAAAACACAACCACATTCACCAAATCACCACCAAGAAGAGAATGCAATGGTCACCTAGAGATAAAACCAAAACCCTACAAATTTAAAACAAAAAAATTCCATCTCATATAAAAAAAACATACCAAACCCAAAAAAATTCCCCCACGTCCACGAACTTTCTATTTGTGTATAAAATAAATTCATGAAATATTTCATATATCCATAAGGAGGTAAAATTATTTTTCATAGCTCGGGGTTTTGTCTATCACCGTTTCATTCTCTCTTTTTTTCTTTTTTTTCGAGTATCGTTATTGTTATCGGTATCATTTCGCCGAAGGGGAGAAGAGTTAGCAGGGGGCCATCGCTGTCATCTCCGGTAAGAAGCTTTCATTTCTGTTTTGTTTTAGCCCAGTTTCTCTCAGTTTTCCTTCTTTTGTTTTTTGTTTTTGATTTGTTTCCCTTTCGATTTAGTTGAGTAGTATATTTACATGAATGCAGTGCCATGAAATAGTTTGCTCTAAGGGCTTCTAGGGTTTTATCGTTGTTACAGTATAACTAAGGGCTGTGCTATTTTCTGCCTAGGGTTCAGGGTTCGCAGTGATAGCTTTTATTTTTTATGTTATTTTTGGACGAGGGTTTAGGGGTTTTTGAGTGGATTTTATTCTTGTCTAATTTGGGCTGTTTAGGATTTCTACTGTTAGGGTTTTAAAACGAGTATTTTTTCAGTGTTAGGGGCTTACGACGAACTAGGGTTTAATGATTTAAAAGGAAGATTTTCTAGGGTTTAATGATCTACAACGAATATTTTGGCAAGAAGACAATTGCAGAGATTTTTTTGGCAAAGCCTGCATATTGTTAGCTTAGGGCTATATGAGGTGAGAATAAGGACAACTCTTGCATAGCTATGATTCCGTCGGTGTAGTTTTAAGGACACTCAACCGATGTTTAAAGTCGGGGATGTCAGGGAAAAGGGTCGATTAATAGCGAAATGACAAGATTGATAATTTAGGGGTTGGGGGGAGCGGTGAGCTTTAGATAATGGTGTCGAAGCTTTTCGAAATTTCTTCATGAGATTGAGTCCCAAGCCAAGTTACACAAATCGATTCAAACATTGCTGATATTTTAGGCTCTCTTTCCTATAGTCTTAGAGTCTATATCAATTTGGTTTGGATAAGCTAGCTTTGGCATTAGGGATTTGTGTGTAGAGGCCAACGGCAGGCATTGCTTTTAGAAAGGGAATATATGAATTTCCTGATTAAGACGTTGTGGTTGCTTAGTTTTTCGTTGTGTAAACTGGCGCTTCATTTATATGAAAGCAACATGCTCTCCATTACACCTTTGCAAACTTATATTTAGAAAATTAGGCTAGCTTCCATAACATACTGCATTCAAGTGTCCTCATAGCAAGGATTCTTTGGGCATTTATGAATTGTGGTGTGCTATCAATATAATTTATACATGTTTTGTGACTTATCCTTATTTAGCAACAACTGTTAACGTTGGAAATTCATTTATTGGTCTTGGGAAAATTTCTGTATCACAAACAGTTATGGAAATTTTGCAAAGGGGATTGAGTCATGTAAGAGATTCCAGAAGTTCTTACCTGGAACTCAATTTTCCAGATTATTCTATAGGTTTCCAGTGATGTCTGCAGGATTCTCTCATTTTGTTTGGAAAAGATAGTTTTTAGACGTTTCTTCAGTTTCAACTAACATTGTCTGTTGACATTGTGTAGTATTGTGTTTCTGTTTTTTGGTACAATGTAGCTTTTACTACTAGAGTACATCAATTTGTTTAATGAAAACTATCCATAATTATGCATTATATTTGGTGATTTACTGATATTAGTAATGCATTATGTGTGTTCTTTGTAGGGAAATATGATTGTTTCTTGTGATTATTGTACTAGGTAATGAACCAAAATTGTTGTTGGAAATAACCTATGATACTGCTTTTTTCTGGGAACCCCTGCTGAATCCAGCTTGGCCCAGCCCTGTGCCTGGGTATGTCTGAGATGTACCATGGCCAAATGGCCAGGACCAGGACTACTCCCTGGATGAACCTGGTTGATATAAAAAAAATTAGAAAAAAACCAAACTAACTCTAAAAATGCAAATTTTGAAGAATTTGGAGTTTGTTGAAAACTTAGAAAGCAGTAAATTTTTTATATCATGAAGGTCCCTGTGGCCTCAAAGGGCTCAATTTGGATTTGTAGGTCTAAGCTCTGTCTCTCAACCTTGCCTTGTATTGAGAAACCTTGGACCCCACGATGGGTGCTGCCTCTTGACTCTGCAGGTGGCTGCCACCCCCAGATCCCCCTGATGGAATATTAGGGTGTGAGGTTTTCCATCAGCTTTTTCCAACGAAAACCTGATTAACCAAATGTCATTTATACTTTTGGTTTGCTGACTCAGGCCCGATTCCAAGTAGTGCTACTTTTATAAACCATTTTGATTAAAACCTTTATGATTTGACAAATAAGTTCTCAATTATGTATTCAATTTTGTACACTTTGTGCAAATAATAGATATACCACTGTGTGTGTGTGTGTAGTGTGGCTGAATCCAGTTGTACTGGTCCACTGGAAAAAGAAATCACAAATCACCAAATCTGAATTCTGAACCTGAACTGGCAACATAGGAAATGACTAGTCAAACCCTGATCTCAAGCCCGATTCCAAGTAGTGCTACTTTTATAAACCATTTTGATTAAAACCTTTATGATTTGACAAATAAGTTCTCAATTATGTATTCAATTTTGTACACTTTGTGCAAATGATAGATATATCACTCTGTGTGTGTGTGTGTAGTGTGGCTGAATCCAGTTGTACTGGTCCACTGGAAAAGGAAATCACAAATCACCGAATCTGAATTCTGAACCTGAACTGGCAACATAGGAAATGACTGGTCAAACCCTGATCTAATATCACTTTCTTTTCTAAATAAACTCTTAGGATGATTGCTGTTATACTACGGATTGTCATTGCAAGTAATGATTAAGTGATATATGTCTAGTTTTTTGAACTTGATGATTTGTTGTGGAATGATGGCTCTTCGTATTTTTTTGACAGTATAGGTTGGTGTTATGGGGCAGATATTGTTTGTATATTCAATATGTATTTGATCCTCATATCAGCTTAAACTTGAGTATTTACAATGGTTGGTTTTTAGTTACTGTGTTGAATTAGCATCTTCTTTTCACCAACAATTGAGAGAAAAGACACCCTAGTTAGCCATTAAATGTGATATGATGGAAAAATCATAGTGTCATTCACCTATCTGAATGCCGCATTATTATATTTGATTGAATGCTTTTTCTATTGGAATTGTTTACAAGCTGACATTTCTGTTGTGTCATGCAGTAGATAATTTTTATCTAAAAGTTTGTTACCATGGGAGATCAGGATTCCCAATCTCCTCCAGTCATTGACTATGCTTCAATGGACAATACTAGTATTATGCCCGATGCAAACAAATATGTTCCAGACCAGGAGAATGCAATGCCTCAGCGTTCTCCAGCTGTAGAGTATGCTGCAGATGGTGTTGTTTTGCCTGATGGAGCTTCTTGCCCCTCTGCTGCTTTTGAGGCTGGAGATGCTTCTGCATTATCTGGTGGAATTGAAGGAATTACACATCAAGATCCTGTGACAAAGCAAGGTCCTCAACCTGCTGCTTTTGTAATGGAAGATAGTACTGCTTTTTCTGACGGAAACAAAGTTGTTACAGGACAGGACACTCCTATGGAACAAGTTACTCAATCGTCTGTGTATGAAGGTATGGATGCTTCTGTGAATTATGATCTGAATAAATACATGGGAAATCAGGATCCTACTACAAATCAAGAAGCTGTTAATATATCGGATACAAACCAATATAATTCAGCAGAACAGCATGTGGATGGGAATGGTAGTATTGCGACTGTAGAGAACAAGGAACCTGAGCAAACACAATATGAGGAGCCCCTAGGTATGGTTTTTGTTTATTTAAATAAGCCTTCCAAAGTAGCTTGAAAGTTCAGTTGCAAGTATTTGAGTCTTTTTCTGTATTTGGTTTTTGTGTATCAGTGATTTCATTTTGTGAATGGCTGTGGGATGTACAGTTCATCTTATGTAACACATCATGATTGAATTTGTTTTTTTTCTCTGTGTTTTGTGAATTTGTTCAATCTGGTATAAGTGTAGTAGAGTATAGCAAAAGTACGTACAACTTGTATTCATTGTCTTAATAAGCAATCAGGAGTCTATATATGATGTGACTCATGTTTTTACTCTCTCAGTGGCCATTTCAACAGAAGAGGAACGGTTGTGGGGTATTGTAAGGGCAAACTCTGCAGACTTCACTGCATGGACCTCATTGATCCAAGAAACTGAGAAAACAGCAGAGGTATATATTGATGTCTATTCTCAATTTCTTCCTTCTGCATATTGATTCTGTTTGTTTTCAAAATTTTCATGGTGAGCATATTATGTTAGAATCCTGTTTTGAGCTCTTTAGTTTTTTAATAAATAATATTTTAATTAGGCATTTTTGTAAGCTATCGTTTTCTTTAGTTCTTGTAGTAGGCACTTGATGATATTTCTAGTCAGAGGTATTTGTATTCACTCTTGCTGTGGATGAGGTTATAATCTCTATTTAACTTTATAATTGCTATTCTTTTGGGTTGTTAACCTGCTATTCTGCAGCAGATTTACAGACTGTAAATGTTTTAGTTGTAGAATCTTATTGTTGATTCTTTTGGATGTTACTATTCATCCAGTAGGAAACATATTAAACAAGAAAGTGAAGAATATGCTTTATATGGAGCCTTCACTGCAATCAAGAAACGTGAAAGTCTGCTTACTTATAAATATATAGCATCATTTCAATAAAACTTCTCAGTTCAAGGGGTTGAGTTCAATTGGTTAAAGCCTCACTTTTCATTTTGGAGACCCAAGTTCAAATCCCCAAAGGGACATCTGATGTGGACTTTTAAGTTGTGACTCTTGGTCTTTATTGTTGGCATCTAACGTGGAAGTAATATGTAATGTGGATTTCTAAGTTGTGACTCTTGGTATTCCATTGTTGGTGTCTAGTATGGATATCTAATTTGTTAGCTAATTTTATTGCTTAAAAGGAGGTATTCCATTGTTGGTGTCTACTATGTATATCTATTTTGTTATCTAATCTTAATGCTCAAATGGAGCTAAGTATTGGTCTCTTTAGTGCTTCTAAGGAACTTAATATTGGTCTCATTAATGATCCTAAGGAGCTAATTATTAGTACCATTTGTAACCACTTGCCTGCATGAGACACGTTTGTAAACTTCTTATAAGAAAAAAAGTTTTCTAGCATTTGGCTGATCTTGCTTCTAGCATTCTAAATTTGAGGTGGTTGAATTTTGTCACGTGTAAGAAGTTGCCTTTAGCTGTGTGACTACTTTGAATGGTCTTATTATCTGTTTGGTCACCTCATTGGATTGTCTGTCTTGTATGGTTACCACTCCTGGGATTCCCATGGAGGCCTTCGTCCTTGTTCTCAGTAATGTCTGATTTAATTAGCATTTTGGTCTTCTTAGCAACACTAATGTGGTTGCTATGCCAAACAAATTGATCTGTTGATTGATAATATTAAATGAAATTTGCAATATTTGTACTGATTGTACTGGAGTTCAATGTGCACGATAGCCCTGGTAAAATGAACATGTTCAATATTATATACTAATTCTAGACGTGTGTAGAAACTCCAGAGAAAGTTTACTTGATGTTTTTTGTGATTCAAATATTTGATTGCTGATATTTTGTACACTTCAATTTTTGTGCACAGTTCATCTTTAAATGTTCTTAAATATTGGTTTTTATTTGCAGGATCACTTGCCAAAAATTTGTAAAGTTTATGATGCTTTCCTAGCAGAATTTCCCTTATGTTATGGATACTGGAAGAAATATGCAGATCATGAGGCACGATTAGGCAGTGCTGAAAAGATTCTAGAGGTGTATGAGAGAGCCGTTCAAGCTGTAACATATTCAGTTGATATCTGGATGCATTATGCTATGTTTGCAATGGCGACATATGAAGATCCAGAAATCATTCGAAGGTACATTAATCTCTTTTTAGGTAACTGAAAAATGCATTTGTTGTGGTTATTTATTTTGCTATATGCAGGCATCAGCCTCAGGTGTCCATATTGAAAGTGTTGGTTGGGATAACTTTTGCAGTCTTTTCTTCTGACCTTTTTTTGGTATTGCTGCAGCATTGATTCTACACGTTTATGGCGGAACGGTTTGTCCATTGTGTTTTCCTAGGACTAATTATATACTATTAACAAAAGACAGCCCTAGTCTGATGAAACCTTATACCCTATCTTAATGAGTTTGTTTGATTTAAAAAACAATAAATTTTAACATCTTCATTGTTTATTTATCTCCATATTGATTAAGCATTGTTGTTCTTTGAATGGTCTCTGTATTTGTCTTGCGGTCATTTGTTTGAGTTCTCGTTTTATTTTTACTTCTTGACACTCTTTGAGGACATCATGGTTGCAACCATACACACAATGCTGCTGGGGAAGATCAAGTTCAAATGAGGGCAAAGAAGGCCTCTGAGCACTACTTCATATCTCGGACATAGTATGGTTTTGGCAGGAAGGTAATAAATGCAGCATATTTGTGCCTAACTTTGGATGTGTCAAATGATGTTACAGTGAAATTTTTCCTTCTCATCCAAGATTTCCGTCTGTGGTGGTTCTAATCCGATCTTTTATGGGATGGCGACACAAGCACATATGAGAGATTAAGTACAGTCATAACAACAAAATCTTGTCTTTTGCATGTGTTTCAGGTTATTTGAACGAGGCTTGTCATATGTTGGAACTGACTATTTGTCCTATCCTCTTTGGGACAAGTATATTGAATATGAATATTCACAGCAGGAATGGAGCCGCCTTGCCCAGATTTACACACGAATTTTACAGATTCCCATTCAGCAGCTTGACCGCTATTTTAGCAGGTATTTTGTTTCTATCCTCGTTTTATTTATATTGAGAAGTGAGTAGTTTAAGAGAGGAAGCAGACATTTCAGGCTCCTAATCTTAACTGCTTGAGAGGGCTTATTTTGCAATGTGTTCCATATCTTGTTTCATAGGAAGTCTCAAATTTGTATTTGGGAGTCACCATGTTTTTATTCTTGTTAACTAATAATTAAAATCACCTATCTTTTGTTAGAAGATATTAATTTTGTATTTTATACACATACTTTCTTAATCTCATTTGACTTTCTACATTGAATTGGTTTGTATCCTTTGCAGCTTCAAGGAACTAGCTGCTTCTCGGCCTCTCTTAGAGTTGCGAACTGCAGAGGAAAATGCTGCAGCTGCAGAAGCAGCTTCCATGTTGGCAGGTAGAGAAGGAAGTGAAAAAATAGGAGATGGTGAGGAAGGAGTTAAGTCTGAAAATGCTAGTCTATCAGAAGCTGATGATCTTGAGAAGTATATAGCTGTGAGGGAAGCAATGTACAAGATAGCAAAAGAGATGGATGCAAAGATTCGAGATTTTGAGAATGCCATTCGTCGGCCATATTTTCATGTTAAGCCTTTGGATGATGCACAACTAAGCAATTGGCATCACTATCTTGATTTCATTGAGAAATCCAATGATTTTGATCGGGTAAAGTTTATTTTAACATGCAGTATGAAGAAAAAACTCGTTTAGTTCAATGGCTAAATCTAATTGTTTGTTTCACTAATGTAAATAATTATGTACATTCCAGATGGTGAAGCTATTTGAGAGATGTCTTATTGCATGTGCAAACTACCCTGAATATTGGATCCGGTATGTGCAATGCATGCAAGCTGCTGGAAGCATGGAAGTTGCAAATGATGCACTTGCACGGGCTACACAGATTTTTGTGAAGGTAAATAGGTTGGCATCATTAGCTACATAAATTGAATTGCTATTAACAAGTCTTTGGCCTTAAACATATAATATTTTTGGCTTTGCAAGTAGTTTCCAGTTGTGAGTTGTGATCTCTCTGTATATAAGTATGGTTTGATTTATTGGAGATATTCCTTATCCAACTAGAAATGCTTGCATTCATTACCTTTTTTTGTTTCCACTGCTTAGAGGCATCGATGTTTTTACTTTTTCAATATGTAAAGATATGTTGGTAATCAAAACCTTATCTTCCAGAGACAACCAGAAATACACATTTTTGCTGCTCGATTCAAGGAACAACTGGGAGACACTGCTGGGGCCCGTGCAGAGTATCAGCTTCTTAATACAGAAATAGCACCTGGCCTTCTGGATGGTGTAATTAAACATGCCAATATGGAGCATCGTCTGGTATGCATTTTCATATCTATATTGTTTGAATTTGGTTTGTAAACACTCCAAGGAATGCCAGATTTTGATGACATTTTTATCTTCTGCAGGGAAACTTGGAAGCAGCATCCTCAGTATTTGACATGGCTATTGCAGCTGAGAAAATCAAAGAGCACTCACAGTCACTACATTTGTTATTTATTCAGTACTCTCGCTACCTTCAAATAGTAAGTTGGATAGCCTGAAGGGTCACCGGTGTTCTAGCTGATACTGCCAAGGTTCTTTTAGATTATTATTCATTATCCTTGACTAAATACTTGAAACGATTGCCAAATATGCAAATTAACTTGTGTTTCTGTGTGTATAGTGATGTGTAAATGGTTTTGAAAGCATTTCTTGGTAGAAATTTTTCATTTATTATCAGTTTAATTAACTAGCTATTTTGCAGGTGGAAGGGAATGCAGAGAGAGCAAAAGAGGTTTTGACCGAAGCATTTCAGCTTCTGCCTTATTCAAAGCCTCTTCTGGAGGTATCGTTTAGACATTTTATTAATCATATTTTCATTTGATAGCATGTAAACATGTGTTGATTGCAGAATTGAGTTGTCTTTCTTATTCTCAGTTGTTCTCAATAGTTATTATCACATAAGCCACTATGTGACACTGCAGCATATAGCGTTAGTGTTGTTTTGTGCCTGATAATTAACATTATACTCGCATAAAACACTAAAAAATATAGTCTTCATATTTTTCACTTTTAGTGAAGTTGGGTGCCAAACATGCTGAAGTTGATTGAAAACTTTGAAACAAACATCATTATTTACAACTTTTATTTGCAGGTAGCTATTCATTTGGAATCAATAAAACCAGGTTCCAAACAAGTTGAATTTCTTGATTCTATCGTAGAACAAATGCTGGCGCCAAAACCTGATGGATCCTACGAATTAACTGCTGCAGATAGAGAAGAGATATCAAGTATATTTTTAGAGGTGAAACACTTTATTTTTAACTTTTTATACTTGATGATGACTTACACCATGTATTACTTTGATATGCGGTGCCATGTTGCTGAGTGCTCTTGTTTGAAATTTGCAGTTTGTAGACCTCTTTGGCGATATTAATGCTATTACAAAGGCGGAGTATCGTCACAGACAGCTATTTTTGCCTCACAAAAACACTGGTGAATCTAAGAAACGTCCTGCTCAGGATAGTCTTACCTCTGATAAGTCTAAAGTAGCCAAGAGTTACACAGCTGTTCCTGCTGCGGTGTCTCCTGCACAATCTGGTGCAGCTGCTTATCCTAATGGCCAGGCTCAGTGGGGTGCTGGCTATGCTCAGCAGTCCCAAAGTTGGCAGCAACCACCTGCTCAGCAGGCTCCCCAGGCTCAACCTCAACAGTGGATGCCTGGCTATGGTCAACAGGTGAATTACTAGTTCTTTTAGAATTCTGTTATGATTTGAATGGCTTTTGATTCAATCAACATCAAGTAGTGAGCTCTAAATTGTTGTACTGTTTTGTGTAATATGCAGGGTGGCTATGCTCCCTATGCTGGTTATGCTAATTATGGGCCACCTCAACAACCAACAAACCCAGCACAGCAGCCAAGTTAT
The DNA here is from genome assembly GCA_007258455.2 of Sequoia sempervirens. NCBI lineage: Eukaryota > Viridiplantae > Streptophyta > Pinopsida > Cupressales > Cupressaceae > Sequoia > Sequoia sempervirens. Next base: position 79,405 of record VDFB02155260.1, read on the forward strand.
GCGGGTTATGGTCAAGGATATCCTACACAGGTTTGTTGCTTTTGATGTTGCCAGACTTAATTTTTCTGTTAGAATGTGGACTGAATTATTTGTTAGAAATTGGAGATTTAACAGGCACCATGTAAATGGCAGGCATTCCCACAACAAAATTATGGACAACCTGCACCTGCTTACACACCTCCTCAGCAGCAGGCTGCGGCACCACAATATTATCCTGGGTATTATTGAGGTCATTCAGTATTTTGGATGAACTTCAGTGGCATAGATTTTTTTGCTACCCATGATCCATGTAAAGTAAAGATGAGTATTGGAGAACTTCATCTTCGAGTTTTTTTCCATTTCTTAATGCAGAGAATGTTAACGTGACTATATTGCATGTCTCGTTTGTTGTAGCAGAATGAAGGGTATAGATTTCTAGATGATTTTGTGGAGGATCAATTCTATGCAGCCTTCACTATAATTGTGCAACTTTTCGTATTATACTGAATGCTGATCGTTGTTTTTTACCAAGAGAGTGGTATGAGATTTATTGCAGAAGCCCAAATTAATACGAAACAATTTCCATGGCCAACTTCTCATTATCTGCTTCGTTAGATTTAGCTCATTTGAGATGGAGAGCATCACGAGTTTAAATAATGTAAGTGGAGAGCAAGCTAGAGAACTTTTTTGCCTGTCTTTCAGCAGGCCAATGGGGTTAGGGTTGTAGACCTTAATCTCTTGGTACTTGTTCAAAATGAACACGAGAAGTGTAATCTTGTTTATCGTCATAAGTAGCCATAGATGGAAATTCTTCTATATTTTCTTTTGAATAGTTATTGAAGTTAAACTTTTTTGTTTATGATGGGTACGTGATCTTTGAATAGTTCCCTTTCCTTTTTTGATTAAACGAGTTAACAGCTCTTTGTTATGATGTCTTGTTTTCTCTCTAGCTGAATTTGTCGTATAGCATAAAATGGGTTACAAACCAAAGTTCCATTTGAAATATTATTTGTTGAAGATAACATTCGCAAGACTGGAAAAGTCATTTTAACCTTGTCGTCTCCATTATAAATTCAGCTGTATTGAAAACAAAACCATATATATGAAGGACCAGGAAACCTTGGCAAAATATTAACAGTACGGATGGGGCTGGTGGGATTGGATCAAAGTGGATAGGTGCCCTCAATCAACAGTGTGGAGTAGAATCGATGTTTGAGTTTCATTCTATACGATAGCAGGGCACCGTCTAAGCTGAGGGTCCGATCATTACAATGATTTCAGCTCAGATGGTAGCTTCCGTCGTGCGTAAAGATAAATTTAGCCCACATACTGCCCACTTTTACTGGTGACAATCATGTAAGGTAAATACGATTCGTTGGCCAGGATCGGCAACGAATAGTTCAAAGAAGATGCTAAAGTTAGCCTGTATAATTTGAAGAAGGTTCCGAGTTAAGTTGGAAGATTTTGAAGTTTTCTTGACTATTGAGATAATTGGAAGCACGTTCTGAAGTTAAAACTATGATTACGAAGGTACCTTGGATTCAGCGATAATCAATAAAATGGGAGTGGTATAAAACACAATTTTAGTGCTAGCAACGGCATGCCTATATATATGCGAAGTGGAAAAAATTGTACAATGGTAACAAGCCCCCGCTTTTCTTGAAAAAAATTGGTAGGCATTTCGAATTTGAGTACTTAGGATATCACATTTTTATATATTCTGACCATAGAAGTGGAGTGAGACTTAAAAACGGGTTTGTTGTATGTTTTTCAATGTTCTTTTCTTTTCTAATTCATTTGATGGAGCATTTTATTCAATAATAGAAAGGGATCTACTAGGGCCTAAATTTGTTAAATATAAGAAAACGAGTATGAAATGAACAAACTTAACTTACACTAGAAAATCACCTAGATTGAAGTATTGGAAAATAGCTTAGCTGTGCCAACCAAACCCAGTTTGGGCAAGGATAATCGTAACTAGATTCAGCAAAGAATAAGGGCAGTGGAATAAAAGCGCATAAGTGATGATCAGAGATTCTTAAGACATGAATGATTCCATTGAACCCCGGAAATGATGCCTATGAGCTATAAGAGAAGAAACATAGACAAACGAAAGATGTCACAAGTAACCCGTAGAAAACCAAAGAATAATTAAGTGCCACATGATAGAAATAGAAAGAGGAGCATGCGTTAGCACACACGAAAGGATAGACGGTAAAACCGACTCGAGTATATGCGACAACAAAGCCAATAAGGAGTAATTACAAGGGATTAATAAACTCAGAAAGGAAGGAAAGATAAAAGCTGAAATAACAACATAATCCAATCAGTGATAGAAAAGCTGAAATAACAAGAACACAATCCTATCAGGGATAGAAGGATAATAAAGGTCCTTTAAAATATGTCAAAAAAAGAGACCATGCGTCACTAGAATCACTTATAAGAGCAGAAAAAAGAGCTTGGTCGATACCATCTTTGTTTAACGCATCTGTTGATTTGATGCTTTTCCGTAGAGGAAAAGAAAGAGACATTTGAGAACTTTTGAAAAGATTAGAAGTTTCCTTTTGACACAAACTTGTTTCTGAAGTCCAGAAATAACATTGAGTGAATCTCTCACTTGATAGCTTACATGTAATCGTAATCTAGAGCCAAACTAAACCAGCACCAATGCCATCCATTTTGCGTTTCTCAGGCTTCTTATCAAAGAATTAAGAGCTAACTTAAAGAAAGAGCTCGTGTAGTACCAAATGACAGTTTTCTTATCAAAACCAAAATCTCCCTTAAGACACTCCATCAAAGTTAATCTTGAGAAAAGAAAAGCCAGCACCAATCATCCATTTGCAGTCATTTTTAAGGCTTTTTATCAAAGAAAAAAGAGCTAACTAAAATAAGACTTTGGAGTCCAAAATGGCAATTTTCTTGTTAAAACCAAAATTTCCCTTAGATTCACCGTCAAAGATAATCTTGAGAAAAGTCATATGGAGGTGGCTTCCAATCAATATTTTTTCTTGTGTTATTACAAAATCTGATCTCATCAATAGGGGCTTTGATGGAGCATTACTTCTAATAGAGCTATCAAATTTTTATACAAGAATCTAAGTTTGATGTTATAGTTTTAGAATCATTTGAATTATAAACTAGCATATCTATATTTAGAAAAATCTATGTAGAAAATGTCGAGAGATATATTTTTCAAAGTGTATACTTGAAAATATCATTATGATATATAAATATTTAATATATTATATTAATTATATAAATAATTATATTTTTGTTAATATATTAGTATTATTATATTGTTTTATTATTATTGTTTTTGTTAATATATTATTATATTTTTATTATAATATTACTATTTTGTGATATTTATCTTATGCATGTTTTGATTTTATTATTATTATATTGTTATTATAGTATTATTATCTTATTTTCTTATCTTATTTTATCCCCACTTTTTGATTTTATGTACATAAACTATCAAACCCCATTTTGCCACTGATAAACATCTCTCGATGTAACAATTAATTAGACAATATTTGAATATTGATATTTTGCAATGTGCTAAAATAGTGGCTAAAATTTAATATTTTGTTTGTAAGAACAATGATGACAATAGAGGTAAAAGCAAGCATTGATAAGTAAAATGTAAATCATAAAGAATATTACTAACCCTTGGTTATGAAGGTTTTTGAAGTTAAATGTAGAAACCATCAACTCTAAACATAAAAAATAAGAGTGGTAATATTTATTTGTTCCTCCATTTTTGTAGCAATACTATCAATGTAATAGTGTGTATATAGTAGTATGTTTTGTTATGCTTCTATTTCAACCATTTTGCTTTGTTTGACTAATTTTGCTTTGAATGGCGGGTCTTTTATGTTTTGGTAGCCATGTTTATCTTGCTTCTAGGTTGGCTAGCTTCTCATCTGTTTTGGGATTTAGACATATTTTTGTAAATCTTTTTATTATTGATATATATTTTAGTTCAGGCCTTGGGCCTTTTATCTAAAAAAAATAGTGTATGCATACCATACAAAATAGTTTAACCACCTTTCTTAACAACCACAAAAAACATACATTTGTTAATAGTGCTGAAACCTAGAAAATAGTAGTTTGTATGTTTTAAGACACAACCACCGATTTTCTGCAAGTTTCACTCAAGGAAACCTTAGAGATCTCAATCCAAGGATGGAATGAGGGAAAGAGATCTGCAATAAGGTGTCCTAGGGTATGATTGAAGACTAAAAGGGGGTTCAGACCTTGGGCCTTTTATCTAAAAAAAATAGTGTATGCATATCATACACAATAGTTTAACCACCTTTCTTAACAACCACAAAACATTCATTTGTTAATAGTGTTGAAACCTAGAAAATAGTAGTTTGTATGTTTTAGGACACACAACCATCGATTTTCTACAAGTTTCACTCAAGGAAACCCTAGAGATCTCAATCCAAGGATGGAATGAGGGAAAGAGATCTGCAATAAGGTGTCATAGGGTGTGATTGGAGACTAAAAGGGGGTTCGCCACCACGCTAGGGCTTGGAAAGACAAGAAATGTAAATGATAAGTGAAACTTAAACAAATGACCTGAAAATGAACTCAATCATAACAACAAACTGAGAAAGTACAAAGGTGAATCTGGAAAGTTGAATGTGCTCGGAACAAGGTTTGGAATCTTGAAAATTTGGTTTTCAAAGCATGCTTGGACTCATATGCCAGGCTGGGTGATTTAGTCCTAGTTTAGGGTTTCTAGGCAGAATATGGAATCTGGTAGTGACAAGTCTAAATCCCTCCGAAACCTAGAAAAAGAGCTATACTAGGACTCATACGCCACAAGTGGCATATCAGTCCCATTCTGCTTTTTTGGAAAATTAAGATATGAATTTGTTCTCCTATCTCTGCTCTTCCTTCTAAACTTGATTTTTAGATCTGAACCTGTTACAAGACCTGCAAAACAAAATATTGTGTTGATTTGCTTATGGGGGGTTTGCCTAGGTCAAACCCCTAGTTTGGTAATTAAACCTTGATAGAAATGATAGATCTTGAAAGTAAATGTGAGTGCAAGCCCTAATCTTAAGTGCATCTAAGATTAGGAGATCTAAAATACAATGAAACCCTATTCTAGTGTGCTAGAATAAGATGCATGAATGAAACATAGAGATGGTGACTTACTTTGGAAGATATCTAATCATCCTAATAAGCCATAACAATGCATGTACCTTCCTTTAGGTAGAAAGTAGAGAGACAATGGAGGATGAAATCGCTTAGGAAACAAGTCACTAGGCTTAGCTCAATGGCTAGTTGCATCTCCCCAACCTAGAATCCATCATGATTCTCCATAGGCAACCATCATCAATCCTTGACAATGCTAGATATTGAATGAAAGTGAGCTTGAAGACCTGCAAAAACACTATAATGCTGCTCCAAGACTTCAACTTTGCTTGCTCCTTGTTCTTGAATGCTCTTGTGAAAATATGCTTCAGTGGTTAGAACTTGAATCAATCTTTCTTGGTGAAATAATGATTTGAAACCTTGTTTATATAGGCACTTCATCTAATTTACCATTTATTAGATCCCAAATGCCGACATTAATCAAAAATTTGAATTAAAAACCTTAATTTCTCGCTCAAACCCTAAAAAGGGGTCACATGGGACTCATACGCCCAAGGTGGCGTATGAATCCCACCCTAGCTTTTCGGGGTGAGTAAATGTCGGGTTGTTAGAAATTTGAATGTATTTATTGATTTTATCGGGATTTCAATTGAAATAAGTCTTGGGATCCAAAATAAAGGGTCTTAGGGTCCTATTATTGATGATTTAAAGTGTCATGAATGTAGGGGTACTAAAATAGGTCCAAATTAAGTGTGAAATTGTACCATCTCCAAGAAGAGTGTACAATTTTCTACACTACATTTAGCCCCCACTTTAGCATCCATACGACTCTACGTGTGCATATGCAAGCTAAAGGAATCCGAACAATAACTTCATTTCATAAAAGGATACTCATATGGACAATACCAACACCGATCTCATCCATTTGCAGTCATTTTTAAGGCTTTTTATCAAAGAAAAAAGAGCTTACTAGAATAAGACTTTGGAGTCCAAAATGACAATTTTCTTATTAAAACCAAAATTTCCCTTAGATTCACCATCAAAGTTAATCTTGAGAAAAGTCATATGGAGGTGGCTTCCATACAATATTTTTTCTTTGTGTTATTACAAAATCTTACCTCATGAATAGAGGCTTTGATGGAGCGTTACTTCTAATAGAGCTATTAAATTTTTAATACAAGAATCTAAGTTTGTTGTTATAGTTTTAGAATCATTTGAATTATAAACTAGCATATCTATATTTAGAAAAATCTATGTAGAAAATGTCGAGAGATCTTTTTCAAAGTGTATACTTAAAAATATCATTATGATATATTAATATTTAATATATTATATTAAATATATAGATAATTATATTTTTGTTAGTATATTAGTATTATTTTTATTGTTTTTGTTTATATATTATTATATTTTTATTATAATATTATTATTTATCATCTTTTATCTTATGTATGTTTTGATTTTATTATTATTATATTGTTATTATAATATTATTATCTTATTATCTTATCTTATTGTATCCTCACCTTTTGATTTTATGTACACAAAATTTCAAACCCCATTTTGCCATTGATAAACGTCTCTCGATGTAATAATTAATTAGACAATATTTGGATATTGATATTTTGCAATGTGCTAAAATAGTGGCTAAAATTTAATATTTTGTTTGCAAGAACAATGATGATAATAGAGGTAAAAGCTAGCATTGATAAGTAAAATTTACATCATAAAGAAAATTACTTACCCTTGGTTATGAAGGTTTTTGAAGTTAAATGTAGAAACCATCAAACTCTAAACATAAAAAATACAAGTGGTAATATTTATTCGTTCCTCCATTTTTGTAGCAATACTATCAATGTAATAGTGTGTATATAGTAGTATGTTTTGTTATGGTTCTATTTCAATCATTTTGCTTCGTTTGACTAATTTTGCTTTGAATGGCGAGTCTTTTTTGTTTTGGTAGCCGTGTTTATCTTGCTTTTGGGTTGGCTAGCTTCTCATTTGTTTTGGGATTTTCCTTTAACATATTTTGTAAATCTTTTTATTATTAATATATATTTTAGTTTAGGCCTTGGGCCTTTTATCTAAAAAAATATTGTAAGCATATTATACAAAATAGTTTAACCACCTTTCTTAACAACCACAAAAAAACATCCATTTGTTAATAGTGTTGAAACCTAGAAAATAGTAGTTTGTATGTTTCAGGACACAACCACTGATTTTCTACAAGTTTCACTCAAGGAAACCCTAGAGATCTCAATCCAAGGATGGAATGAGGGAAAGCGATCTGCAATAAGGTATCTTAGGGTGTGATTGAAGATTAAAAGGGGGTTCAAGCCTTGGGCCTTTTATCTAAAAAATTCATACAAAATAGTTTAACCAACTTTCTTAACAACCACAAAAACATCCATTTGTTAATAGTGCTGAAACCAAGAAAATAAAAGTTGTATGTTTTAGGACACACAACCATCGATTTTCTACAAGTTCCACTCAAGGAAACCCTAGAGATCTCAATCCAAGGATGGAATGAGGGAAAAAGATCTACAATAATATGTTATGGGGGGTTCACCACCAAGCTAGGGCTCGGAAAGACAAGAAATGTAAATGATATGCAGAACTTAAACAAATGACCTAGAAATGAACTGAAATCATAACAACAAACTAAGAAAGTACAAAGGTGCACCTAGAAAGTTGAATG
>VDFB02155260.1:87293-132595 GCA_007258455.2 Sequoia sempervirens
TTTTTTTAATCTAATTAAATTTTTGCTGCCTACCCAGTTTTTATTTTTTTCCCCACCTATAAAACCCATATGCCACTTTTTTGCTTATCTTTTCACACATGGTCAAATTTTTCAAAATCACTAGCATAGGTTTACGTACTCACCTTACGGGGCACCGCGAAGTGAGTCCATCGTTTCCGCACCTCATCAGCTCGGTGCACGATCTCAGTGTCGTAATCCTGCGGCATGTTTGCTCCGTCTCCTCTCTCTCTTTCTCCTCCTTTCCTCACTTGTTTGAGTGAAAATGACTAAGGTAAATTTTTTAATTACCTTTTTAACCCTTTCTACCTCAAAGGTATTTTTTACCTCCTATTTAACTTTTCATCCCTCCAACTAAACCCTAACTTCCCGGAGCCGCCATTCGCACACCGTACGTCCAATCCACTCCGTTCAAAAGGAAAAGTTGCTTAATTTTTTGCCCTCTATCCAAAGGTCTCCTCCATTTCTTTCTATCGAGACGTTGTCTGGGGCCCCTCCTTTCTTCCCCAACCGCCCTCTCGAGGGGGCATACCCTATCACTTCCTTCCATCCATTTCAAACCAGGCGCTGGGGCATCCTTCTTCTTCTTCGTCAGGCCGGGGCATTAATCCTCATTCCTTTCTTCATCCCTGACATTTACTTTTCTTCGAAACACTGTTATTTCAACAATATTTCGAAGAGGGGCAAAATGTAGGCATCCAAATTTAATCACTCCCATATGATTAAAATTACTGCCTTTCCATCTATCGTATTAATATTAATTTATTAAATTAATATTACACATTTTGTCTCATACCAGTAAATTATTTAATTTAATAATTAATACTTTGTCTTTTACCTTATTCCTCTCTAAATTAAATAAATACATTAATTTATTTAATTTAGTCATTCTTCCTCTTTTTTGATTTAAAAATCAATTTAAAATGCTTCACTTTCTCTCTCCTTGTCACATCCTCCATGATCTTGCTCAAATATGAATTAATTTAATTAATTCATGATTATGATGTGCATCCTCTTAATCAAATATTAATGTCACATCCTCCTACATTTGCCACTTGCCTCTAATCTTCTGTTAATTAGCCTAATCCAATATTTGCACAACCTTAACCAAAGTCATTAACTAAATTTAGCACCACTTTTTGGTCAATTCTTCAATTTTTCCTTTTTGGGCATTGACTCTCCCTCCCATGAGAATTTTTAATTCTCATTTATTTATCCCATGTCTCTCTCATTCCCATGTGAATTTTTAATTCACATTTTATCCTTCGAAGGCTTCTAGAACCTTGGACTTGTCACAATCTTCACATGTGACCAAGTCCCACCTTTTTGGAGCCCACCTTTTACCCTCTAGATCATCCTAGGAATGTGAATTTATCCCCCCAACCACCTTTCCTTTTCCCATGTAGATTTTTGAGGAATTCTAAAATTCCTCAAAAGTCCCTTTCATTCCCACTTGGGGACAAGAAATCCCTTTTTGTGGAAATCCTCTCATCCCCCAAGGTGCATGTCCTTTTCCACCTCATGTACCTTTTTGACACCTCATTTCCATCTCATCCTCCCTTGGCCACTTCACCCTCCACATGTCAAGATGTGAGGGCTTGTGGGTTCTCAACCCACCATAGCCCTTCATCTTGACCTTGTTGGATCAATCTTGACCATTGAATTCTCTAGAGAATTCAAGTTTCTCTATAAATACCCCCTCCTCAAGGGCATTAAAAACACTTAGTCATTCTGCAATTACATGCTGCCATTTTGAAATCATCCAATTTTCAATTACATCCACTTGCATTTGCATCCAAGCACATAGTAAATATCTTCAATAGAGCCATCAAGGAGCACACATCCCCTCTTAAGCAAGGGCCAATCAAAGGAGTATCAACAACAAAGGAAGGTAAAACTATTTGTCTTGTGCTATCTATTTTCCTTATTGTTTTATCACTCTCTTTTGGCTAATCTTGAGGTGTCCTTGGTCTATTATCATTCGTATTTTGAGTTATTTTATGCACTAGGATGGGATAAATTCCAAGGTTCACAATTTTTTATGTTAAAAAATAAAAAATAAAAAATTACATTTGCCACTGCTAAATTTGATAGTTTTTTTTAAATCTGGAGGTTTGCTAAGTTTATCTAGTGGATAACTAAAATTGGTGGAGGTTTAACTTAGCTAACGGATGTCTAAATTTGGAGGATAGCTAAATTTGGTGGCAATTCCACTAAATTTGGCAAAAAAAATTAATACCCTCTCTCCGTTGATGCACTAATTTTTGAAGGTCAACTTTGAACGCTCATAACTCAGGTTCCACAACTCCGTTTTAAGTGCATTTTCTTTTTATTTGGGCTAATTTTTCATGCTTTACATATTGGTGAAGACGGTTTCAGATTTTGCACACATATTTTTCATAAATTGTTGATTTTCAGAGAGGACTCCTCACTGTTCTCATTTTGCAAACTTCAAAGTTGCATAACTTTTGCATATGATATTGGATCGAGTTGATTCTTTTTTTGATAGTGCATTTATTTTTTGTGTACTTTACATTGATTCTATTTATTTTATATGAAATTGTATTAAATGTATACTTTTAGCACATGTTCATTTCTTAAGGATTTGTAAAAGCATTGAAATCTAGAAATTTGTAATTGCACTAAATATAAAGTGCCAAATCTTTTTTTTTTGTGGGGGTTGTTTGATTGAGTAAAGAAGGGGGGGTCTCTTGTTTTCTTTGTGCTTGAACATCTTTCAGACTTTGTGTTTTGTTTTTCCTTCACTATGAATACATTTAATTTTTCATTACTCATGCCTTACAACTACAACACATGGCATCAAAATGCATGGAATGCCTTAATGCAACTAGGATATACACGTTATGTTGAGAAGAAGGTAATTGAACCCACAAATGATAAGGAAAAATTACTTTAGATGTTTGAACATACAAAAGCTTTTGGTTGTCTAAGGAGTTTAGTTTCTCTTGATATAATGTTTTAGATTGAAGCATGTAAAGATTCACATGATGCATGAGAAAAATTAAAAACTCTTTATGGTACAACTGATGAAGTTCATGGCTATCAAATTTAATGGGTCTTGATCCAAAGTCTTTTGATAACATCCAAGATTATGTAACAAATTTCAATGACCTTAGAGCACAATGCAAATCATGTTCCTCAGAGAAGAAAGACATTCAACCTATCTATAACACTCTAAACAAACTTGGACCTAAATTTTCAGCTTTTGTTTCTAGCTTTCATACTCATAGGTTGATAATGGGATCTACATTCACTACACCTTTTGTTTCATTTTCTAAAATGTTGATGCAAGAACAAGGTAAGCTTTTGTCAATGGGTCTTCTTAAGCCTTCACACTCACAAGCTTGGATGGTTGGTCAACCAAAGGGTCAAAAAGAATCAAGGAAAGCTAACAACAAACAAAATTAGTTCGAGAAGAAGTCACAAAGAGATCAAGAACAATCATCTTCAACAACTAAATTTTACTCCAACTCCTCCTCTTCAAAGGGGAATTTTCAAAAGAAGGAAAGGCCAACTTGTAGCTATTGAAAGAAACCTGGTCATGAGGAACATTCTTGTCATAAGAAGCAGATCAATGAGTTAAAGCATCTTCTCAAAAATAACAACATTAATATGTATTCTTTTGTTGCTCAACAATACTCTACTCCTTCCAAATAAGGTAAAGGGAAAGCACATGCACTTTTTGCTATTAGTGATTCTTCAAAAGAGTGGATTCTTAACTCGGGTGCATCACATCACATGGGTTCTATTAAATAATAGTTTTCTTTGTTGGAGCCTTTTTTTGTGCCCCACATTCTCATCAGGGATTATTCTCTAGTGGATGTAATTGGAAAGGGTTCAATTGATACTAGCAATGGTACATTTGAGGATGTCCTCTGTGTGCCTGATCTGTCAACCAACCTTCTCTCCATCTACCAAATCACTCAGAATGGTAGAAATCTTGAATTTACTCTCAATTTTTTCATCATCAAGAATCTTGAGGATAATGCACTCTTTGTAGTTGGTAAGGCCAATCATGAGTCTCACTTGTATGCTTTCTCTCATTTTGTACCTAATTCACATTCCACCGCATTGCTCACCCATTCAAATTTTGTGAGAAAACTATGGCATGAGTGGTTTGGCCATCTCAACTACCGCTATCTTTAGCAACTCAACAAATAGAATATGGTCATGGGTTTTCCTCCAACCATTTTTTTTGATGGTGTCATTTAGGTTGTACCTTGGGAAAATGACCTAAGGACAAGTTCAACAAAGGGAAGGCTTGGAGGGCTTCAAAAGTCCTTGAATTGGTTCATAATGACTTGGCGAGTCCTTTTCAATCATTATCTTTTAGTAAGGCTCATTATTTTCTCACCTTCATTAATGACTATTCCAAATACATATGGGTCTAATTTTTTTGAAACAAAGCAAAATTCTTTGATAGATTTCAATAGTTTAAGGCTTGTGCTAAGAAGCAATTTGGAAAGTGTCAAAATTCTTCGCATTGATAATGACATAGAATATGTGAACCATCAATTTGATAAATTATGTACTCTTGAAGGGATTGATCTTCAACATATTATTGCCTACATACCACAACAAAATGGTGTAGCTGAGAGGAAAAATAGGTCCCTAAAAGAGATGGTTGGTTGCATGATCCACACTCACTCCCTTGCACCTACATATTGGGCAAAAGCTATCAACTGTGCTACTCACATCCAAAATAGAGTTCCACATAAGGCATTAAAGGGCATCACTACCTTCGAAGCTTGGTGTGGTAGGAAACCTGTTGTGGGACACTTTAGAGTTTTTGGCTCCCCAGCATGGGTACATATTCCTTCAGAGAAGCACAAAGCCTTGGAACCTCAGAGTCGGCCTTGTATCTTTGTTGGTTACCCTGATGGTGTCAAATGATATTTTCTAATGGATTCTACAACACATGAGGTCTTCATTGAGCATGGTGTCCATTTTGAAGAAAGCTCTTTTAGCTCATCCTCTCCTCTTCCTTCCTCAACAGTGGTGTTGTGCAGTTTTTGCACACACGCCCCACTTGGAGTGGGGGACCCCCTTTCTTCTTTATGTCTTTGACCTTCGATTTTATTGGATTTATCATTTTGGGGTCTTGACATGTTGGTTTTGCTGGCTTCGCCCTTGCCTTGGGGTTGATATTGATTCAAATTGAGTTTTGGCCAAGTCCGGGTTTTCACCTGGATCCGAGATTTTCCGCCTCTGGCAGATTTCTCCGGCCCCGGTTCTTTGTCCGTCTCTTGCCGGATTCTCCGATTCCGGGTTTTTTCCTAACTTCGGGATTTTCCGGTCCAGTCGGATTTTCCCGGATTCCGTCAAAATCTCGATCTTCCTGATTTCCCCGGTTTCTGCATTTCCGCGGAATCTGTGTCTCCGCGCATTCCGAAATTCCACTTGGGGCACGGGTTTCCGGACTTGTCAGAAACGTCTTTTCGCGCATTAATGGCTGAGGTATCTTGGTTCAGACGGGTATAAGGGCGAATTTGGGGCATGTTCTCATTCATTCCAACTTCGATCTTCTGCTCTGGATCGGTTTGTTTGTAGCGAGTCGATTGCATTGCGCGTAGATTGCTTGAGTGTTGCGGTGCCAGTATCATGCGTTGCCTTGGACGTGTTGTCACGTGGATTGTGTTTTCTAAGCTCGATTTCTGCTTCGTTCTTGATCCATCTGGTGATTGTTCGTCGGTTTCGGTTATTCGAGGTGATTTGATTGGTGATCTTGTTGTACTGGGCATGGTGCATTTTGCCTGAATTTTGACATCACCGTGGCACAGATCCCCGAAGCCCATCCTCGTGCCGCGACAGGGTCATATTGACACTACGACGAACGGGTTCCCGGCCGGGATGTGCCGCGTCATTTGGAAGGTCTTTCGGAATTGAGGAGGATTGTGGCCTATTTCTCCACCACGAGTCAAGGATTTTTCCAGTAGCCGATTGACTTGGAATGGCTAATAGTGCTTTGTGGGAGGACCTCCGGTGCAGGAAATATACCTTAGCTTGGATCAAACATGAGGTCTGGGTAAGAAAAATGCACAGTTCCCCTCACTTTCGACCTGATGGGGAGGGCTCAACCCAATGTCCTTCACAGGTCCGAACCATGGGAATGGTTCGGCATTACCAGATCAATCAGGGAGAAGAAAAAGATAAATCAAACGAAGAAAAGCCATTGATGTACGACCTTAACAATCTATGGAGGTTGCAGTGCGTTTTTTGAATGTGATGACAGGGAGGAATAGACAAATTTGATGGCTCTCCAAGAGACAAGAGGGACCTAGGATCAATTGAAGGGAATGGTGGCATGAGGTTTATGCCCCAGATTCTGATGAGGAAGTCCAGGTGGCCAATGCTTGATGATGCGGCTACATATAAGGCAATTAATAGATAGATGACCTGACCAGCAGAAAGGATTGGAAGGGGACCATTGAGCAGTCCTGATGAAGGATTGAGTCAATTAAATGACGGCCAAAGTTTTGAGGATTCACGATGCTTGGCCCAGAGGATTTCACATTAGAAAGTCAAAGGAAACACAACCTTGATGAGAAAGAAACAGCAGTTAGAAAAGAAGAAGGGTCATGAAACCTCTACAGTCCCCACTCCTCCTCTTCTACTCCCGGATTTTCCGAAGGAAAGGCCAACCTCCTAGAGAGTCGGATTGGACATTTTGGCATAGGGGAGAAAGGACTTCAAATAATAGGACTCAATCTTTACTTCATCACAGGGCATTCCACATTCCTTGAATGTGCCTCACATTTTATGAAAAATGTTTCAAAAATCCAACAATAATTTCATGAATTTTATAGTATATTTATTGTGGGATTCCATTGGTTGGAGGCAGGGTTCTATACTTGAAGATCTAGGGTTTATTATTCAGAAAGAGTTGAATGTGATTTCATATTTGGAAGCTATCTTTGGTTCCACTTCCTATATAAGGGAGTTCGAGTCTATGATTGGTTCAGTTGTAAACCTGGAAGAATTGGATCTTTCCAGATTACCTTTGTCTGTTCAGTAATTTAGATTTGTTAGCACTGGAGATGAGCTTGAGCTGACAAGCCTTCATCAACTCTTCCAAGAGTTTGGAATCTCCTCCTCCATCCCCTACCATGCCTCGTTGGGCTCATCAAACACTTGAGTCTGTAGGCGATCTTGTTGGGGATCCTTCAAATAATAGGACTCAATCACAACATCACAATATTCCACATTCCTACATCACCACAACTTTAGATCCACAATAATTTCATGAAGCTTATAGTATTACTGAGTGGGATTCCACAATGGAGGAAGAGTACAACTCTTTAATGCAGAATGAAACATGGAATCTTGTTCCACTTCCTAAGGGAAGAAAACTGGTTCAGTTTAAGTGGATCTATCAAACAAAATTTGTAGTGGATGGATCAACTGACAAGTATAAAGCATGACTTGTGGCCAAAGGTTTATCTCAAGTACTAGGTATTGACTACATTGAGACCTTTTCCCTTATTGCCAAAATGAACTCCATTTGCTTGCTACTTGCTATTTCTGCAGCTCATGGTTGGGTTGTGTATCAAATGGATGTGAAGAGTGAATTTCTTCACAGATTTCTACATGAAGAACTTTACATGGAGCAGCCACAAGGATTTATTCAAGATTCTTCATTGGTTTGCAAACTAAGGAAGTCTCTCTATGGCCTTAAACAAGCTCCACAAGCTTGGTATGCAAAAATGGACTCCTTTCTTCTCTCCATTGGGTTCTCTAGATGCCACTCCGATTTGAATGTCTACATCTTGCAGTAGGAGGATGCTCTTCTCTTCTTGGCTCTCTATGTTGATGACTTGATTGTCATTGGGAGCACTTCATCCATCGTCACAACTGTGAAGAATTCTTTGCATGAAAAATTTCCATGACTGACTTGGGTCTCTTGCACTACTTTCTTGGGATTGAGATCACACAGACCTCTTCTGAGATCTCACTTGAACAACCCAAGTATGCTCTTGATCTTTTTTCATATTTTCATATGGTTGATTGTAAGCCTACACAGACTCCCTTTCTGTCTGGAGTTAACCTTGAGGCCAAATGTTACACACCACTAGTTGATACTACTTTGTATCGTCAACTTGTTGGTAGCCTCATCTACTTGACTCATACTCGCCCTGACATTTCCTTTTTAGTTGGCATTGTTTCATGCTTCATGATAGAACCACATGAGCTTCATTGTAAATTTTCCAAATGCATCTTGCACTACATCTATGGCACTCATTGGTATGGTATTCACTATGCAGTAGGCACAAGTTCAAACTTACTTGGATACACGGATTTTGATTGGGTTGGTGATATTGATGATGGAAAGTCCACATTTGGCTACATCTTTCACTATGGTTCTAGCCCCATTTGTTGCCAGAGCAAGAAGCAGCATGACATTGCTCTTTCTTCAACTTAGGTTGAGTATCAGGGAGTTGTCAATGTTGCCACTGAGGCTAATTTGGCTTCAGAATATCCTCACTAAACTTGGTATCACCTTTCAGAATCCATCAATCATCTATTGTGACAACCAAAGCACCATCTAGATCTCCAAGAACTCATTCCATCATCAACACACCAAACACATCAAGATCCATATGCATTTTCTTCAAGAGCTGATTCAGGAGCACGTCATCGATTTGTGATATTGTCCTACAAC
Source organism: Sequoia sempervirens (assembly GCA_007258455.2). Lineage (NCBI taxonomy): Eukaryota > Viridiplantae > Streptophyta > Pinopsida > Cupressales > Cupressaceae > Sequoia > Sequoia sempervirens. The sequence continues at coordinate 95,992 of VDFB02155260.1, forward strand.
AGATCAAGTAGATATATTCACCAAACCCTTCACTGAAAGAAAGTATGTTCATCTTCAATCTCTCTTGGGGGTGAGGAAAATCTCTTTTGGGGGGTCACTTAGATCTTCTTCATTCACCCTCTCATGGGCAGGAGTTTTTTTTCAATGGGTATTCTCCTTTATCATTGAGAGGTTAGTATGTACATGGGTACCTCATCAAGCCTAGTAGCCAAGACCCATATTTGCATCTTTGCATTGTATACTTCTCCCTAACTTGCTCTTAAGGGGGGTGTTAGTGTGAAAATGGTACTTTATCTAACTAGTTCATTTTTTAGCTAGTTCTCCACTAAAGTCCTCTTCACACTAGCTTAACTTTACATAGGGATGAGGTGGTTGAACCGTTAATGACATGAGTTGTCACACCTCATAGGATGACAACACTTGTCATAATCAAGTTGCATCTATCTCTCCCCTTGTCCTATGTAACCAGGGAATTTCCTTTGTAATCTCAATTCTCAAGCTGAATATAGCTTTGCATTCTTGAGAGGAATACAGTTTATTTTGTCTCATATTTTTGGTTTTGATTTCTTTCAATCATTAGATTCTTGGGTAGGCTAGTTAGCAAATCTCACAAATGAAATCATTGGGATTGATTTATGACCACACAATAAGCTAAGTCATCATAATTTAAGGACAAACATTTTTACTACCATAGTTACACTTTTTCAATGTTAGCATGCACATTCATTAGTTCAAGAGATTTTTGTGATCCAAGTCTCATAGGTCAAAAAAATTGTTAGTGCACAACTATGTAGAGTATTTTTTTTTTGCAATTAGGTTACTCAGTTGTAAATATCTAAGCAATCAAGATTATTTGCTCTCTTTAGCACATGGCAGTGAGATATATTTATTGAAAGACTCATTCTTTAGAACATGATTTGTCACTTCATATTATAAGGGGGTTGATTCATGTTCACATATCTCATACAGGGAATTTTCATTGTAATCTCAATTCTCAAATTGAATATAGCTTTGCATTCTTGAGAGGAATACAATTTATTTTGTCTCATATTTCTGGTTTTGCTTTCCTTCAGTCATTAGATTCTTGGGTAGGCTACTTAGCAAATCTCACAAATGCAATCATTGGGATTTATTTATGACCACACAATAAGCTAAGTCATCATATTTTAAGGACAAACATTTTTACTACCATAGTTACATTTTTTTCAATGTTAGCATGCACATTCATTAGTTCAAGAGCTTTTTGTGATCCAAGTCTCATAGGTCGAAAAAATTGTTAGTGCACAATTGTGTAGAGTGTTTCTTTTTTTTCAATTAGGTTACTCAATTATAAATATCTAAGCTATCAAGATTATTTTCTCTCTTTAGCACATGGCAGTGAGATATATTTATCGAAAGACTCATCCTTAAGAACATGATTTGTCACTTCATATTATAAGGGGGTTGATTCATGTTCACATATCTCATACTACTAATCCTAAATCTACTTTAACTTTAACCTTAAAGGGGATTCATTGGAGATATACTCACATTTATTTACTTTGCACTTGTAGTGTAAAAATTTGTGCGCTCTTCTTAGAGATGGTACAATTTCACACTTAATTTGGACCTATTTTAGTACCCCAACATTCATGACACTTTAAGTCATCAATAATAGGCCCCAAAGACCCTTTATTTCGAATCCCAAGGCTTATTTCAATTGAAATCCTAACAAAAATAATAAATACATTCAAATTTCTAACAACTTGACATTTACTCACCCCGAAAAGCTAGGGTGGGACTCATATGCCACCTTGGGCATATGAGTCCCCCTAGTTGGGACCCATATGCCACAAGTGGTGTATGAGTCCCATGTGGCCTCTTTTTAGGGTTTGAGTGGGAAATTAAGGTTTTTAATTCAAATTTTTGGTTAATGTCGACATTTGGGATCTAATAAATGGTAAATTAGATGAAATTTCTATATAAACAAGCTTTCGAATCATTATTTTACCTAGAAATATTGATTCAAGTTCTAAGTACTCAAGCATACTTTCACAAGAGCATTCACGATCAAGGAGCAACTAAATTTGAAGTCTTGGAGCAGAATTATAATGTTTGTGCAAGTCTTCAAGCTCACTTTCATTCAATATCTAGCATTGTCAAGGATTGATGATGGTTGTCTATCAAGAATCATGATGGATTCTAGGTTGGGGAGATGCAACTAGCCATTGAGCCAAGCCTAATGACTTGTTTCCTAAGTCATTTCATCCTCCATTTTCACTCTATTTTTTGCCTAAAGGAAGGTACATGCATTATTATGGCTTATTAGGGTGATTAGATATCTCCCAAAGTAAGTCACCATCTCTATGTTTCATTCATGCATCTTATTCTAGCACACTAGAATAGGGTTTCATTGTATTTTAGATCTCTTAATCTTAGATGCACTTAATATTAGGGCTTGAACTCACATTTACTTTCAATATCTATCATTTTTGTCAAGGTTTAATTACCAAACTATGGGTTTGACCAAGGAAAACCCCCCATAAGAAAATCAACACAATATTATGTTTTGCAGGTCTTGTAATAGATTCAAATCTGAAAATTAGGTTTAGAAGGAAGAGCGGAGATAGGAGAAAAAATTCAAATCTTAACTTTCCAAAAATTAGAATGGGACTGATACACCACTTGTGGCGTATGAGTCCTGGTATAGCTCTTTTTCCGGATTTCAAAGGATTCAAACTTGTCACTGTCGGATTCCAGTTTCTTCCTATAAACCCTAAATTGGGACTAAATTGCCCAGCCTGGCGTATGAGTCCCAATATGCTTTGAAAACCAAATTTTTAGGATTCCAGACCCTTTTCTTAGCACATTAAGCTTTCCAAGTGCACCTTTGTACTTTCTCAGTTTGTTGTTCCGATTTGAGTTCATTTATAGGTCATTTGTTTAAGTTTTGCATATCATTTGCATTTTGTGTCTTTCCAATCCCTAGCTTGGTGGTGAACCCCCTTTTAGTCTTCAATCACACCCTAAAATACCTTATTTTAGATCTCTTTCCCTCATTCCATCCTTGGATTGAGATCTCTAGGGTTTCCTTGAGTGAAACTTGTAGAAAATCGGTGGTTGTGTGTCCTAAAACATACAAACTACTATTTTCTAGGTTTCATTTCGGTGAACCTAGCCTTTAGAACACCTCTATTTTTATTTGGAGTGCATCATAGTCCTAGATCTAGCTTACATTAACTTTGCATTAGGTCTTGCATTAGTTAATTTGCATCTAGGGTTTCTAAATTTTGCATTAGTGAAAGTGCATATAGGTTGCATTTTTGCATCTTGCATCATTGAATTTCAATTGAAATCTATAATTTCACTTAGCCTAGACATCATTCAAACCACAGAACTAAACATTCAATCAGAATTTCTTGAAATTTGTGCAAAAACCCTAATCTGGGACTCATACGCCCCTTTGGGCGATTTAGTCCTAGTACAAGTGGTTCTGCCTAATTTATGGGTATTTTGTGTTGACTGTTTATCAACATTTGAACCCCTAAAAAACCCTGATTGGGACTAATACGCCGCTATGGGAGATTTAGTCCTGTTTCATATCTAAAACTGTATTTTATAGTATTAAAAACCTTATTTTTGTGTTTTAGATTGTTGTTGTTAGATTTCTATTTCAGTTTACTGAGTTTTTGTTTTATGCATTTCATTAGATCTAGCTTAATTTAGATTCATTTGTGGATAAAATTACATTGTTGTACTTTTCATTCCTAGCATTAATTCATAGTTTGATAAGATTATATTACACTTGGAATTCATTAGAAAACAAAACCAAAAACACCTATAAACCGATGAACCACTTGAAGAAAGCATAGTTATTTGAAATACATCAAATCACTTTTTCCAAGTTAACCTAACCCTCAATCCCTTTAGTAGTGATGAATTTGACATGTTAGATGAAGCCCTTGAGGACTTCATCTCACAAGGTTCATCCACTAAGGCTTGTTACAACAAACTAAAACAAAGAGAATTTAATGTGATTCAAACCCAACTCATCCTTTACCCACCTTCAAACAAACCTCAAACTCATTGAAACAAGCCTGTTTTCACTCTTGAACCACCTAAGAATAATTTTTTGCAGCAATCAAGTTATAATACCATTGCTCATACATATAAGACTAGAAACAATCCACAACCAATACAAACAACTTCAACATCCTTACCTTTTCCTCAACCCATCTTGCCTAGTGCTCCTCGTTTGCCTTTGCATAGTGGGAAGGAGTATGATCTTGTTGAACAACTTAAGAATACTCCTACAAAGATATCCCTATGGGACCTAATTCAAAACTCACCTAACTATCATACTATGCTTCAAACAACCTTACAACAAGTTATGATTCCCTCTAATACAAATGCAAGTGATGTAGCAGCTCTAATTCAAGGAATGAATGCAGTTAACATAGACATTACTTTTCAACAACACAAGCTACCTCCCTTGGAGATGAGAAAGAAAAATGATGCCTTCATGATAATAGCTAGATTCAATAAGATGGGAATAAAAAGAACCCTTGTTGACAATGGCTTCGCTCTTAATGTGTGTAGTGTGAACCTTCTAGATAGACTTGGTGTGGATAAATCAAGGATTGAACTTGATTCCTTATCAATTCGAGGATATGACAATGTAGAAAAGCAACTGCTTGGTGTGATTACTTTGCCTATTATAGTTGGAAAAGATACCTTACAAACTCCTATTCATATTATGCCTCATGATATTTCATACAATCTTCTTTTAGGAAGACCTTGGATTCATGAGATGCATGTGGTGCCTTCAACTCTTCATCGTATCATGAAATATGCCTATAACAATAAAGTATACCAAGTTGAAATAGACCCCGAGCCTGAAATTTGCTTACAAGTTGAAAAGGGAAAGACAAATCCTCTGAACACATTAATTCCAACCTCGAACATAGAACCTATGAAAGAAGAGAAACAAGAGATGGAAAAAGTGTCAAATTTATTGGAAGATGATTGGGGTTCCTTAGAGTTCACACCAACATTTATGGTAGAATACAAAATTACAATGAAAGAAACTGAAAAACAAAAACAACCAATGGTAATTTCAACGCAAAATTTGAAAGAAAACTCACAAACATCTACCTCATCTACTTTAGAAGAAGACACAAGCTATACAACAAACTTTGATGAGATAGATTATCAATAACCACAAAACCTGAAAGAAATGGAGAAAAATTATGGAAAAGGTTATGAACTTATGAAACAACTTGGCTATAGTGGAAAAGGATGTGGAAGGAAAGAACAAGGAATTTGTGTTCCTATAGAGCCTAACACAAGAAAAAAAAATTGGTTTGGGATATTTCCCTTCTAAGATAACACATGCAGCTCTAAGATAACACATGCAGCTAAAAGACCCTCGTTAAACATAAACACCATCATGTGTAACCCTAAAACAACTCTCACCTTGAAGCATCATGAATTGATTGATACAACTTGCGAAGACTCATTGGAATACTTTGAAGATGATGAAGCTTCGAAATAAATTTTAGGAGTCTATAATAAACCATTCGCTCCTCCTAAAAAGAAACGGGTTACATGTGCTATGATTAGTGTTAAGCAAGAAGATGAAGAAAAGGAAATTAAGGAGATTGATAAAGACAATGAAGAATGCAACCTTGAATTTTTGAAACAAGGTGCACTTCCTTTGGGGGATACAATCGACATACCGATGGATATTAACAATGAGGAGGAATTTATTAAGATAGGAAAGCACCTTGATGACAATGAACAAGAAGAACATACAACTCTACTTCATGACTTTCCCAAAAATTTTGCTTGGACTTATTCGAATATGTTGAGAATTGATGCTAAGATAGTGACACACAACATAGTCCTTGCCAAAAATGCTAAACCAGTTAGACAAAAGATATGAAAGATGAATCCTAAGATAGCCTTATTAGTTAAGGCCGAGATTGAAAAGCTCCTTGAAGCTAGTTTTATACGACCTATAGATTATTCTCCTTGGATCTCGAACATTGTTGCAGTCATGAAACTTGATAATCGTATTAGGATGTGTATGGAATTTTTTGATTTAAATAATCTTTAAAAGATGATTTCCCCCTTCCTAATATTGACATTATAGTGGACTCGACTGCAAGACATGCTTTGTTGTCATTCATGGATGGATTTTCTAGATATAATCAAATCTTTATCAAACCTCAAGATCAATACAAAATAGGATTTACTACAATTTTGGGAACATTTTTTTGGGTATTCATGCCTTTTGGATTGAAGAACGCAGGCACAACATATCAACAAGCTATGACATTGATATTTCATGATTACATACATAATATTTTGGAAGATTATATTGACAATATTCTTTCCAAATCTTTAAATCGACAAGACAATGTGAATATCCTTCAAAAAATATTTGAGAAAATGCGAAAATATAACATGAGATTAAATTCAAAAAATTATTTCTTTAGCGTAGACAGTGGAAAATTTTTAGGTTTTACAGTATCTCACAGAGGCATTGAGGTGGACATGAATAAAATTGATGTTATAGTTAACATGCCACCTCCTAGAAACATTTCATAATTACATACTTTTCAAGGAAGAATTCAGGTTATCCATTGCTTTGTAGTATCCCTAGCGGACCGAACATTACCTTTTACGCATTTTCTTAAGAAAGAGGTTCAATTTAATTGGAATAAAGATTGTAAACAGGATTTTGAGAGTTTGAAAGATTACCTTGCTACTCCACCTGTTTTACAATCTGCTATACAAGACAAACCATTCATCCTTTACATAGTAACATCGGCCCATGCTCTCGCACCATTATTCTCAACAAAATGAAAATAGTAAAGAACATCATGTTTGTTACATTAGTCGAACTCTGATTGATTATGAAACACGATACAAAATGATAGAAAAACAATGTTTGGCTCTTGTATTCGCTACTAGTAAATTGAGAGATTACTTACTAGATGCCAAAATACATGTGATGACAAAATTTGATCCTTTAAAACATTTTTTTCGCTAAAATAGATTTATCAGGACATTTAGCTAAGCGGTTTATGTTGTTAACTGAGTTTGACCTTAAGTTTATCTCATAAAAGGAAATTAAAGGACAAGACTTGACTGACCAATTAGCTAACACTCCCTCTCCCCTTGCATTACCTAATAATGATTCATTCCTTGACGATAATGTGTTGATGATTGAAACTAGTACATGGGAGTTATACTTTGACACCTTTAAGTGTAGAACAGGCTCTGGTGCAGGGATTATAATAGTCCCGCCTACAGGAAATCCTATTCCCTTGTCCTATCGCTTAAAATTCCTATGCACAAACAACATAGCAGATTATGAAGAGTTAATTGTTGGATTACACACCACTTTAATTCTAGGAGCCCAAGACATTAATATATTCAGTGATTCACAATTAGTCATTAAGCAAATAAACAGAATGTAGCAAGCAAAGCATGAAAAATTATCAAAATATAAGGATCTCATGATGACTTCATTAAACACCTTTGATTCGTACACCATTGATAACATCCCACAAAAAATCGGCAAGCGGATGCAATTGCAAGTGCAGCTTCCCTTATATCCCCTCAAGATCGTTCAAAAGATTCCACATTCATTGTCCATACAATTATGAAACCATCAATAGAAAATACGGTCGAAGAAGTGTTATCAACCATCACGAAAAGCTCTAGTGAATGGTATACACTAATATTTAATTATTTAAAAGAAGGTACCTTTCCTAAGCCAACAACTAAGAATACTCAAGACCGCCTTCGAAAACTTGCATCTAGATATATAATCCTTTCTAACGTGCTATATTGAAGGTCCTTTAATGGTCTTTTACTTATATTCCTTAAACAATCTGAAATCCCCATAGCACTTGAAGAAGCTCATGCAAGTGCTTGTGGAGGCCATTTTGGAGGAAGATCATTAATTCAAAAGCTAATCCACATAGGATACTATTGGAGACATGGAAAAATATTGCTTTGAATATGTTAAGAAATGTCACAAGTGTCAAGAACATAGCAATTTGATTCACACTCCCGCTTCTGAGCTTTGCACCCAAGATCCTATTTGGCCATTCTTAGTATGGGGTTTGGATCTTATTGGAAATATTTCACCTCCTTCCATCGGACATACCTTTATAATTACCGCAATGGATTATTTCACGAAATGGGTAGAAGCCATTCCCCTTCATTCAAAAATTGCTAATGTAATATGTTGTTTCATATTGGAACATATTATTGCTAGCTTTGGACTTCCTTCCGCATTAGTTTCGAACAATGGGACACCATTTAAGGATAATGACGTGAAGAAGTTCTTAGAAACATTTAACATCCAACATCGTTTTTCAACACCCTACTACCTCCAATCTAATGGTCAAGTTGAATCAACTAATAACACTCCAGAACAAATCTTAAGGAAAACAATAAACAAACGTAATAAGGATTGGCACACATAGTTGACATATGCATTATGGACTTATCGTACTAGTATTAGAACATCAACCAGGGATACTCTTTTTAACCTTCTCTATGGTACCGAGGCAATAATTCCCTTCAAGTTAGAGATTCTTTCATTAAGAATTTCTCTTCAAGGACTTATCGTTGACAATACCTATAAGGAACAACGATTGCATAGCTTGAAATGCTTGATGAATAGAGCATTCGCACTCTTGAGCATCTCCAAGCTTACTCTAGAAAAATGCAACGCAATTACAATGATAATGTCATCTCTCACGCATTTATTAATGGTAATTTGGTGTTATTTGAGAATCAACGTAACGTCAATGTCGCTATGATTGAAAAAGGAAAATTCAGCCCTAATTGGTTAGGACCTTACATAGTTGATGAAAATTATGGGTCTAGAGCATACACGTTAATAGAAATGGATGGTACTCTTAAAGAACCTATTAATGCTATGCATTTGCGTTGGTACTATGTCTAATCTCCTTGAATAGTGTGAATGATAAAACAGTGGTGCTAGAGTTAATAGATGGCATTCTATATTCTCTTGTATTGCTTTGTTCTTGACAAACAATTATTTGTGTCTTGAATACTAAAGTAATTATTTAAATTAATTTTAGGTGGTTACTTTAGGTTTCATTTTATTCAAGTTAATATTGTATGTTGTGTTAAATTAGATCCTTATATGCATTTAATGTTCTTTAATTAGATCATAGGTGCATTTAATTTAGCATCATACTTAATCATAATGTTGCATCTAAAAAAACTAGGATAGTTTTAATTAGATCACATAAAACATGTTAGATCATGGAGACATTTATTAGATAGTCTTACAAAGATTATTTGATAAATCACATTGCCATCTCACTTAAACACATAAGCATAAACAAGCAAACATAAAAGATATATATATCACAAAGTTTTAGTACGTGTCATAAAATATACAATGCTAGTGTGGCTTGTGGCTACCAGATCCCTCAGGACCTGGTGATCACACCTGTCGAGAGATGGTAGTATGTGATTGTGAACTAATAAGAGAATATAGTGCATACTGTAGGCCCCTTGCTCGTCCAATAGGTATTTCCTCTCGTCCAACAGCCTCTAAGCGCTCTCGCTCTATGCAATCTCTATCTGTCTGCATCCTGGCAATCTCTACATGAAGTCTCTCAACCTCCACTGGATCTCGAGATGATCGAAGCTCCTCATATGCAGACTTAGCTTGATCATCGCGCCTAGTAGCACCCTCTTATGTTGCTCTCAATCTAACATAAGGCTCGAACAGCTCTGGGTGTTGCTCTATGATAGGTGGGGGCACGTAGTCTGTGCCAATAGCCTAATCTAAGACTGAAGGAGGTACTATCTCTATGACTACTTGTCAATAAAGATCATGTAACTCTCTTACATACCCTGCAAGATAGAAATCATAAAGATAATCAATACACATCATGACATATATATATAAATCAAAAGCATAATCATAAATAATATGTCATTACCTAGATCTCCAGTCGAATGTGTAAAAACAGCCACAACTTGTGCAGGAGGGATAGAATATGTGCTAGCCTCTCCCTACTCATAAGTGTTGGTGTGTGTTGCAGTTGTTGACTATGATCTAGTAACACAGGTGGGAGCTAGATCTCTCCACTCATGGGTCACTTGACCCTCATCCGTTGTGTCACTACCCTCACTCATCAGCTAGTCCTCCTCCTCGTAGTCTAAGTTTTCCTCCTCATCGTAGTTCTCCTCTACCTCATCTGCAAATAGGTCTGCAGCCCTGATCCCTATATCCTCACCTGCCTCCTCCTCCTCATCCCTCTAATCTAGAAGAGGCCCCACAAAGCCTATAGGTTGGTCCATAGGAAATATCGGAAGTTGGTCATGCTACGACCCACCACTCCTCATATGCATCTAAAGCACCGACGTCATCAGCATCAGAGACTGGAGACATGACAAAATCTAAGTCATCTGACTCACTGGGTACAACATCATCCACTGCTAGTCGGCTCGTATCTCCTGGCCTCTGAGCACTCTATATTGATCGCCTATAAAATGGTCATGCTATTGGTGTCACCTGCACCTGTCTGAACTGTCTCATGAAACGATCGTGTAATTGTGCCTCCCTAGTAGAAACTTGTCCCTCTACATCCTCCTCAACTATCAGGTCTCATCTGGCCACCGTGGTATTAGCTGGTAGGGTCTCCATAAAATATCCCAATCCAAGCGGTCAAATCTAACTCTCCCAAAGTACAAATCTCCATATAGCCAAGCTTGTCTCAGTGGATAATTGAAGGAACGTGGATATCCCAGAGCACATATAGACAAAAATCTTGTCGACCCGATGCATGTGATATGCTTTAGGCACCAAACTTGCAGTAGTATACAATGCACCATGCTCTTGACCTTTTGATAAACGAATCATCCCAGATCATAGTAAAGATGTGCAAGCATGCTATGACCCCATGCATAGACTGTCTCGTGATGCTCCATCTCCCATATCATGTGAACAAGGCCTCCATCCATGTGTGCTCTCCAACCATCTGGGACTAGTACTAGTGCTACGATGAAAATCATAATCCATCTCAAAAGTGGCGATCGTGCATAGAGTAGCCATTGTAGCCCAATACGTGGCCCTACGATCTCATCTCGAACTGGTCCTCCAAGGTAGTACCCTATATTTGCTCTCATCTTCCTGTATGTTCGGTCCTCTAGGAAATGGATTCTCTTGCCTCAAATGGGAACTCGAAGGATGCGATGTACATCCTCCAGAGTGATCATCATCTCATCGATAGGGAGCCAAAAGGTGCAGGTATCTACATCCCATCTCTCTGCTAATGCCATGAGCATAGCATGGTACCTCATCAGTGGAATGAGGTACGCCCAATGTAATTCAGTGGCCTGCAAGGTCTATCTATCCTCCTCTGATAATGTTGTGATGAGGTCTCGTAAGCGAAAGAATAGTCTTTCGCTGAGACGTCATGATCGTAGAGGAATCTAGCAAAAAAGCAAAAATATCACCTAGAAGCATTCTAAAAAACTTAAATCTATACATCAACAATCAAGAAGTGTGCTAAATTTTCTCTAAGATACTTTTCTAAGGGTCCTAGACACTTTATTCCCCTTTTGGGACACTTCGTGAAGAAACAAGACATTTTGCAAAAAAAGGGAACATTTTGCGAAAAAAAGGGACGCTTTGCGACCTTTTCTTCTAGGGTCCTAAATCTACCTAGAAATGTGTAATAACATAAAATAAATGTGTAAAAACAAAGCTAAGGTAGAGAAGAATCCACTCATAGGATGTTGAAGGTCATCTTGTGCTACCTCCTCATGTAGGTTATTGAGTCTCAAAGGCACGTATGCTTGAATGCTCGACATTATCTCACTCTCCATTGAAATCAAACTACAAGAAGGTAAAAGACAAAATGATTACAAATGCTTACACTTTTTACTCTTATATATGTTCAAATTAGATCATTTGCATATTAGGGTTAAAAGTGCTTTTTCATTCAAACTAGCATACCGGGGGCTAAAGAGTTATGTTTTGATGCCATTTGTTGCATTGGATTCATGGCTCCGCTCCCGTTCTCATTAAATGTTTATCACTATGTGGTATGGTACTTGGATGATATGACTTATGCAATTTCATGCGGTTAGACTGCTACCTTGATTCCACCTCCGTAAAGCAAGCAGAATCAAGGAGGGCATACATCTACCCTCGAATTTGATTTCGTAAAGTTAGATAAGAGGATTTTTGGAATGACTAATGAATTGGTTTTGTAGGATGCGGTTCCTAACGTTGTGGTTTTGCAGATAGCTACAGTAGGGGCTTCATTCTCCCATGCTCTCAAATGAATCTATATGAGTATCCTTTTATGAAATGAAGGTATTGTTCAAATTCCTTTAGATTGGATATGCATGTAGAGTCATATGGGCGCTAAAGTGGGGGCTAAATGTAGTGTAGAAAATTGTACGCTCTTCTTAGAGATGGTACAATTTCACACTTAATTTGGACCTATTTTAGTACCTGACACTTTAAATCATCAATAATAGGCCCCTAAGACCCTTTATTTTGGATCCCAAGGCTTATTTCAGTTGAAATTTTGACAAAATCAATAAATACATTCAAATTTCTAACAACCCAACATTTACTCACCCCAAAAAGCTAGGGTGGTCCGACCCATACGCCACTTTGGGCGTATGAGTCCCATGTGGCCCCTTTTTAGGGTTTGAGTGAGAAATTAAGGCTTTTAATTCAATTTTTTGGTTAATGTCGGCATTTGGGATCTAATGAACGGTAAATTAGATGAAGTACCTATATAAACAAGGTTTCAAATCATTATTTCACCTAGAAAGATTGATTCAAGTTCTAAGCACTCAAGCATACTTTCACAAGAGCATTCAAGAACAATGAGCAAGCAAAGTTGAAGTCTTGGAGCAACATTATAAAGATTTTGCAGGTCTTCAAGCTCACTTTCATTCAAGATCTAGCATTGTCAAGGATTGATGATGGTTGCTTATGGAGAATCATGATGGATTCTAGGTTGGAGAGATGCAACTAGCCATCGAGCCAAGCCTAATGACTTGTTTCCTAAGTGATTCCATCCTTCATTGTCACTCTACTTTCTTCCTAAAGGAAGGTACATGCATTGTTATGGCTTATTAGGGTGATTAGATATCTCCCAAAGTAAGTCACCATCTCTATGTTTCATTCATGCATCTTATTCTAGCACACTAGAATAGGGTTTCATTGTATTTTTAGATCTCCTAACCTTAGATGCACTTAAGATTAGGGCTTGCACTCACATTTACTTTCAAGATCTATCATTTCTATCAAAGTTTAATTACCAAACTAGGGATTTGACCAAGGCAAACCCCCCATAAGCAAATCAACACAATATTTTGTTTTGCAGGTCTTGTAATAGGTTCAGATTTGGAAATCAGGTTTAGAAGGAAGAGCAAAGATAAGAGAACAAATTCATATCTTAACTTTCCAAAAAAGAAAAATGGGACTGACATGCCACTTGTCGGAGTCCTAGTATAGCTCTTTTTCCAGGTTTCGGAGGATTCAGACTTGTCATTGCTAGATTCCAATTTCTACCTAGAAAGCCTAAACTGGGACTAAATCATCCAGCTTGGTGTATGAGTCCCATTATGCTTTGAAAACCAAATTTTCAAGATTCCAGACCTTGTTCCGAGCACATTCAACTTTCTAGGTGCACCTTTGTACTTTCTTAGTTTGTTGTTATGATTTCAGTTCATTTCTAGGTCATTTGTTTAAGTTCTGCATATCATTTACATTTCTTGTCTTTCCGAGCCCTAGCTTGGTGGTGAACCCCCCATAACATATTATTGTAGATCTTTTTCCCTCATTCCATCCTTGGATTGAGATCTCTAGGGTTTCCTTGAGTGGAACTTGTAGAAAATCGATGGTTGTGTGTCCTAAAACATACAACTTTTATTTTCTTGGTTTCAGCACTATTAACAAATGGATGTTTTTGTGGTTGTTAAGAAAGTTGGTTAAACTATTTTGTATGAATTTTTTAGATAAAAGGCCCAAGGCTTGAACCCCCTTTTAATCTTCAATCACACCCTAAGATACCTTATTGCAGATCGCTTTCCCTCATTCCATCCTTGGATTGAGATCTCTAGGGTTTCCTTGAGTGAAACTTGTAGAAAATCAGTGGTTGTGTCCTGAAACATACAAACTACTATTTTCTAGGTTTCAACACTATTAACAAATGGATGTTTTTTTGTGGTTGTTAAGAAAGGTGGTTAAACTATTTTGTATAATATGCTTACAATATTTTTTTAGATAAAAGGCCCAAGGCCTAAACTAAAATATATATTAATAATAAAAAGATTTACAAAATATGTTAAAGGAAAATCCCAAAACAAATGAGAAGCTAGCCAACCCAAAAGCAAGATAAACACGGCTACCAAAACAAAAAAGACTCGCCATTCAAAGCAAAATTAGTCAAACGAAGCAAAATGATTGAAATAGAACCATAACAAAACATACTACTATATACACACTATTACATTGATAGTATTGCTACAAAAATGGAGGAACGAATAAATATTACCACTTGTATTTTTTATGTTTAGAGTTTGATGGTTTCTACATTTAACTTCAAAAACCTTCATAACCAAGGGTAAGTAATTTTCTTTATGATGTAAATTTTACTTATCAATGCTAGCTTTTACCTCTATTATCATCATTGTTCTTGCAAACAAAATATTAAATTTTAGCCACTATTTTAGCACATTGCAAAATATCAATATCCAAATATTGTCTAATTAATTATTACATCGAGAGACGTTTATCAATGGCAAAATGGGGTTTGAAATTTTGTGTACATAAAATCAAAAGGTGAGGATACAATAAGATAAGATAATAAGATAATAATATTATAATAACAATATAATAATAATAAAATCAAAACATACATAAGATAAAAGATGATAAATAATAATATTATAATAAAAATATAATAATATATAAACAAAAACAATAAAAATAATACTAATATACTAACAAAAATATAATTATCTATATATTTAATATAATATATTAAATATTAATATATCATAATGATATTTTTAAGTATACACTTTGAAAAAGATCTCTCGACATTTTCTACATAGATTTTTCTAAATATAGATATGCTAGTTTATAATTCAAATGATTCTAAAACTATAACAACAAACTTAGATTCTTGTATTAAAAATTTAATAGCTCTATTAGAAGTAACGCTCCATCAAAGCCTCTATTCATGAGGTAAGATTTTGTAATAACACAAAGAAAAAATATTGTATGGAAGCCACCTCCATATGACTTTTCTCAAGATTAACTTTGATGGTGAATCTAAGGGAAATTTTGGTTTTAATAAGAAAATTGTCATTTTGGACTCCAAAGTCTTATTCTAGTAAGCTCTTTTTTCTTTGATAAAAAGCCTTAAAAATGACTGCAAATGGATGAGATCGGTGTTGGTATTGTCCATATGAGTATCCTTTTATGAAATGAAGTTATTGTTCGGATTCCTTTAGCTTGCATATGCACACGTAGAGTCGTATGGATGCTAAAGTGGGGGCTAAATGTAGTGTAGAAAATTGTACACTCTTCTTGGAGATGGTACAATTTCACACTTAATTTGGACCTATTTTAGTACCCCTACATTCATGACACTTTAAATCATCAATAATAGGACCCTAAGACCCTTTATTTTGGATCCCAAGACTTATTTCAATTGAAATCCCGATAAAATCAATAAATACATTCAAATTTCTAACAACCCGACATTTACTCACCCCGAAAAGCTAGGGTGGGATTCATACGCCACCTTGGGCGTATGAGTCCCATGTGACCCCTTTTTAGGGTTTGAGCGAGAAATTAAGGTTTTTAATTCAAATTTTTGATTAATGTCGGCATTTGGGATCTAATAAATGGTAAATTAGATGAAGTGCCTATATAAACAAGGTTTCAAATCATTATTTCACCAAGAAAGATTGATTCAAGTTCTAACCACTGAAGCATATTTTCACAAGAGCATTCAAGAACAAGGAGCAAGCAAAGTTGAAGTCTTGGAGCAGCATTATAGTGTTTTTGCAGGTCTTCAAGCTCACTTTCATTCAATATCTAGCATTGTCAAGGATTGATGATGGTTGCCTATGGAGAATCATGATGGATTCTAGGTTGGGGAGATGCAACTAGCCATTGAGCTAAGCCTAGTGACTTGTTTCCTAAGCGATTTCATCCTCCATTGTCTCTCTACTTTCTACCTAAAGGAAGGTACATGCATTGTTATGGCTTATTAGGATGATTAGATATCTTCCAAAGTAAGTCACCATCTCTATGTTTCATTCATGCATCTTATTCTAGCACACTAGAATAGGGTTTCATTGTATTTTAGATCTCCTAATCTTAGATGCACTTAAGATTAGGGCTTGCACTCACATTTACTTTCAAGATCTATCATTTCTATCAAGGTTTAATTACCAAACTAGGGGTTTGACCTAGGCAAACCCCCCATAAGCAAATCAACACAATATTTTGTTTTGCAGGTCTTGTAACAGGTTCAGATCTAAAAATCAAGTTTAGAAGGAAGAGCAGAGATAGGAGAACAAATTCATATCTTAATTTTCCAAAAAAGCAGAATGGGACTGATATGCCACTTGTGGCGTATGAGTCCTAGTATAGCTCTTTTTCTAGGTTTCGGAGGGATTTAGACTTGTCACTACCAGATTCCATATTCTGCCTAGAAACCCTAAACTAGGACTAAATCACCCAGCCTGGCATATGAGTCCAAGCATGCTTTGAAAACCAAATTTTCAAGATTCCAAACCTTGTTCCGAGCACATTCAACTTTCCAGATTCACCTTTGTACTTTCTCAGTTTGTTGTTATGATTGAGTTCATTTTCAGGTCATTTGTTTAAGTTTCACTTATCATTTACATTTCTTGTCTTTCCAAGCCCTAGCGTGGTGGCGAACCCCCTTTTAGTCTCCAATCACACCCTATGACACCTTATTGCAGATCTCTTTCCCTCATTCCATCCTTGGATTGAGATCTCTAGGGTTTCCTTGAGTGAAACTTGTAGAAAATCGATGGTTGTGTGTCCTAAAACATACAAACTACTATTTTCTAGGTTTCAACACTATTAACAAATGAATGTTTTGTGGTTGTTAAGAAAGGTGGTTAAACTATTGTGTATGATATGCATACACTATTTTTTTTAGATAAAAGGCCCAAGGTCTGAACCCCCTTTTAGTCTTCAATCATACCCTAGGACACCTTATTGCAGATCTCTTTCCCTCATTCCATCCTTGGATTGAGATCTCTAAGGTTTCCTTGAGTGAAACTTGCAGAAAATCGGTGGTTGTGTCTTAAAACATACAAACTACTATTTTCTAGGTTTCAGCACTATTAACAAATGTATGTTTTTTGTGGTTGTTAAGAAAGGTGGTTAAACTATTTTGTATGGTATGCATACACTATTTTTTTTAGATAAAAGGCCCAAGGCCTGAACTAAAATATATATCAATAATAAAAAGATTTACAAAAATATGTCTAAATCCCAAAACAGATGAGAAGCTAGCCAACCTAGAAGCAAGATAAACATGGCTACCAAAACATAAAAGACCCGCCATTCAAAGCAAAATTAGTCAAACAAAGCAAAATGGTTGAAATAGAAGCATAACAAAACATACTACTATATACACACTATTACATTGATAGTATTGCTACAAAAATGGAGGAACAAATAAATATTACCACTCTTATTTTTTATGTTTAGAGTTGATGGTTTCTACATTTAACTTCAAAAACCTTCATAACCAAGGGTTAGTAATATTCTTTATGATTTACATTTTACTTATCAATGCTTGCTTTTACCTCTATTGTCATCATTGTTCTTACAAACAAAATATTAAATTTTAGCCACTATTTTAGCACATTGCAAAATATCAATATTCAAATATTGTCTAATTAATTGTTACATCGAGAGATGTTTATCAGTGGCAAAATGGGGTTTGATAGTTTATGTACATAAAATCAAAAAGTGGGGATAAAATAAGATAAGAAAATAAGATAATAATACTATAATAACAATATAATAATAATAAAATCAAAACATGCATAAGATAAATATCACAAAATAGTAATATTATAATAAAAATATAATAATATATTAACAAAAACAATAATAATAAAACAATATAATAATACTAATATATTAACAAAAATATAATTATTTATATAATTAATATAATATATTAAATATTTATATATCATAATGATATTTTCAAGTATACACTTTGAAAAATATATCTCTCGACATTTTCTACATAGATTTTTCTAAATATAGATATGCTAGTTTATAATTCAAATGATTCTAAAACTATAACATCAAACTTAGATTCTTGTATAAAAATTTGATAGCTCTATTAGAAGTAATGCTCCATCAAAGCCCCTATTGATGAGATCAGATTTTGTAATAACACAAGAAAAAATATTGATTGGAAGCCACCTCCATATGACTTTTCTCAAGATTATCTTTGACGGTGAATCTAAGGGAAATTTTGGTTTTAACAAGAAAATTGCCATTTTGGACTCCAAAGTCTTATTTTAGTTAGCTCTTTTTTCTTTGATAAAAAGCCTTAAAAATGACTGCAAATGGATGATTGGTGCTGGCTTTTCTTTTCTCAAGATTAACTTTGATGGAGTGTCTTAAGGGAGATTTTGGTTTTGATAAGAAAACTGTCATTTGGTACTACACGAGCTCTTTCTTTAAGTTAGCTCTTAATTCTTTGATAAGAAGCCTGAGAAACGCAAAATGGATGGCATTGGTGCTGGTTTAGTTTGGCTCTAGATTACGATTACATGTAAGCTATCAAGTGAGAGATTCACTCAATGTTATTTCTGGACTTCAGAAACAAGTTTGTGTCAAAAGGAAACTTCTAATCTTTTCAAAAGTTCTCAAATGTCTCTTTCTTTTCCTCTACGGAAAAGCATCAAATCAACAGATGCGTTAAACAAAGATGGTATCGACCAAGCTCTTTTTTCTGCTCTTATAAGTGATTCTAGTGACGCATGGTCTCTTTTTTTGACATATTTTAAAGGACCTTTATTATCCTTCTATCCCTGATAGGATTGTGTTCTTGTTATTTCAGCTTTTCTATCACTGATTGGATTATGTTGTTATTTCAGCTTTTATCTTTCCTTCCTTTCTGAGTTTATTAATCCCTTGTAATTACTCCTTATTGGCTTTGTTGTCGCATATACTCGAGTCGGTTTTACCGTCTATCCTTTCGTGTGTGCTAACGCATGCTCCTCTTTCTATTTCTATCATGTGGCACTTAATTATTCTTTGGTTTTCTACGGGTTACTTGTGACATCTTTCGTTTGTCTATGTTTCTTCTCTTATAGCTCATAGGCATCATTTCCGGGGTTCAATGGAATCATTCATGTCTTAAGAATCTCTGATCATCACTTATGCGCTTTTATTCCACTGCCCTTATTCTTTGCTGAATCTAGTTACGATTATCCTTGCCCAAACTGGGTTTGGTTGGCACAGCTAAGCTATTTTCCAATACTTCAATCTAGGTGATTTTCTAGTGTAAGTTAAGTTTGTTCATTTCATACTCGTTTTCTTATATTTAACAAATTTAGGCCCTAGTAGATCCCTTTCTATTATTGAATAAAATGCTCCATCAAATGAATTAGAAAAGAAAAGAACATTGAAAAACATACAACAAACCCGTTTTTAAGTCTCACTCCACTTCTATGGTCAGAATATATAAAAATGTGATATCCTAAGTACTCAAATTCGAAATGCCTACCAATTTTTTTCAAGAAAAGCGGGGGCTTGTTACCATTGTACAATTTTTTCCACTTCGCATATATATAGGCATGCCGTTGCTAGCACTAAAATTGTGTTTTATACCACTCCCATTTTATTGATTATCGCTGAATCCAAGGTACCTTCGTAATCATAGTTTTAACTTCAGAACGTGCTTCCAATTATCTCAATAGTCAAGAAAACTTCAAAATCTTCCAACTTAACTCGGAACCTTCTTCAAATTATACAGGCTAACTTTAGCATCTTCTTTGAACTATTCGTTGCCGATCCTGGCCAACGAATCGTATTTACCTTACATGATTGTCACCAGTAAAAGTGGGCAGTATGTGGGCTAAATTTATCTTTACGCACGACGGAAGCTACCATCTGAGCTGAAATCATTGTAATGATCGGACCCTCAGCTTAGACGGTGCCCTGCTATCGTATAGAATGAAACTCAAACATCGATTCTACTCCACACTGTTGATTGAGGGCACCTATCCACTTTGATCCAATCCCACCAGCCCCATCCGTACTGTTAATATTTTGCCAAGGTTTCCTGGTCCTTCATATATATGGTTTTGTTTTCAATACAGCTGAATTTATAATGGAGACGACAAGGTTAAAATGACTTTTCCAGTCTTGCGAATGTTATCTTCAACAAATAATATTTCAAATGGAACTTTGGTTTGTAACCCATTTTATGCTATACGACAAATTCAGCTAGAGAGAAAACAAGACATCATAACAAAGAGCTGTTAACTCGTTTAATCAAAAAAGGAAAGGGAACTATTCAAAGATCACGTACCCATCATAAACAAAAAAGTTTAACTTCAATAACTATTCAAAAGAAAATATAGAAGAATTTCCATCTATGGCTACTTATGACGATAAACAAGATTACACTTCTCGTGTTCATTTTGAACAAGTACCAAGAGATTAAGGTCTACAACCCTAACCCCATTGGCCTGCTGAAAGACAGGCAAAAAAGTTCTCTAGCTTGCTCTCCACTTACATTATTTAAACTCGTGATGCTCTCCATCTCAAATGAGCTAAATCTAACGAAGCAGATAATGAGAAGTTGGCCATGGAAATTGTTTCGTATTAATTTGGGCTTCTGCAATAAATCTCATACCACTCTCTTGGTAAAAAACAACGATCAGCATTCAGTATAATACGAAAAGTTGCACAATTATAGTGAAGGCTGCATAGAATTGATCCTCCACAAAATCATCTAGAAATCTATACCCTTCATTCTGCTACAACAAACGAGACATGCAATATAGTCACGTTAACATTCTCTGCATTAAGAAATGGAAAAAAACTCGAAGATGAAGTTCTCCAATACTCATCTTTACTTTACATGGATCATGGGTAGCAAAAAAATCTATGCCACTGAAGTTCATCCAAAATACTGAATGACCTCAATAATACCCAGGATAATATTGTGGTGCCGCAGCCTGCTGCTGAGGAGGTGTGTAAGCAGGTGCAGGTTGTCCATAATTTTGTTGTGGGAATGCCTGCCATTTACATGGTGCCTGTTAAATCTCCAATTTCTAACAAATAATGCAGTCCACATTCTAACAGAAAAATTAAGTCTGGCAACATCAAAAGCAACAAACCTGTGTAGGATATCCTTGACCATAACCCGCATAACTTGGCTGCTGTGCTGGGTTTGTTGGTTGTTGAGGTGGCCCATAATTAGCATAACCAGCATAGGGAGCATAGCCACCCTGCATATTACACAAAACAGTACAACAATTTAGAGCTCACTACTTGATGTTGATTGATTGAATCAAAAGCCATTTGAATCATAACAGAATTCTAAAAGAAATAGTAATTCACCTGTTGACCATAGCCAGGCATCCACTGTTGAGGTTGAGCCTGGGGAGCCTGTTGAGCAGGTGGTTGCTGCCAACTTTGGGACTGCTGAGCATAGCCAGCACCCCACTGAGCCTGGCCATTTGGATAAGCAGCTGCACCAGATTGTGCAGGAGACACCGCAGCAGGAACAGCTGTGTAACTCTTGGCTACTTTAGACTTATCAGAGGTAAGACTATCCTGAGCAGGACGTTTCTTAGATTCACCAGTGTTTTTGTGAGGCAAAAATAGCTGTCTGTGTCGATACTCCGCCTTTGTAATAGCATTAATATTGCCAAAGAGGTCTACAAACTGCAAATTTCAAACAAGAGCACTCAGCAACATGGCACCGCATATCAAAGTAATACATGGCGTAAGTCGTCATCAAGTATAAAAAGTTAAAAATAAAGTGTTTCACCTCTAAAAATATACTTGATATCTCTTCTCTATCTGCAGCAGTTAATTCGTAGGATCCATCAGGTTTTGGCGCCAGCATTTGTTCTACCATAGAATCAAGAAATTCAACTTGTTTGGAACCTGGTTTTATTGATTCCAAATGAATAGCTACCTGCAAATAAAAGTTGTAAATAATGATGTTTGTTTCAAAGTTTTCAATCAACTTCAGCATGTTTGGCACCCAACTTCACTAAAAGTTAAAAATATGAAGAATATATTTTTTAGTGTTTTATGCGAGTATAATGTTAATTATCAGGGGCACAAAACCGTAGTTGGAAAACTCGCCCCAACAAAAAACTCGCCAAGGGAAAAATTGGAGAGTTTTTTAAAACTCACCAAAAACTCGCAAAAAGCTCGGAAAAACTCGGGAACTTAAAAAATTGCTTAATAAACATTAAAAAAGACATTTCTAGCTTTAAGTTCTCCATAGCCAAGTTTTTTGAAAAACTCGCGAGTTTTTCGAAAAAACTCAGAAAAACTCGTCTGAGAAAAACTCGTTTTTAAAAAAAACTCGCGAGTTTTTGAAAACGCCGAGTTTTTTGCGAGTCTGCCAACTATGCACAAAACAACACTAACGCTATATGCTCTGCAGTGTCACATAGTGGCTTTGGTGATAATAACTATTGAGAACAACTGAGAATAAGAAAGACAACTCAATTCTGCAATCAACACATGTTTACATGCTATCAAATGAAAATATGATTAATAAAATGTCTAAACGATACCTCCAGAAGAGGCTTTGAATAAGGCAGAAGCTGAAATGCTTCGGTCAAAACCTCTTTTGCTCTCTCTGCATTCCCTTCCACCTGCAAAATAGCTAGTTAATTAAACTGATAATAAATGAAATTTTTCTACCAAGAAATGCTTTCAAAACCATTTACACATCACTATACACACAGAAACACAAGTTAATTTGCATATTTGGCATACGTTAAAAATATTTAGTCAAGGATAATGAATAATAATCTAAAAGAACCTTGGCAGTATCAGCTAGAACACCGGTGACCCTTCAGGCTATCCAACTTACTATTTGAAGGTAGCGAGAGTACTGAATAAATAACAAATGTAGTGACTGTGAGTGCTCTTTGATTTTCTCAGCTGCAATAGCCATGTCAAATACTGAGGATGCTGCTTCCAAGTTTCCCTGCAGAAGATAAAAATGTCATCAAAATCTGGCATTCCTTGGAGTGTTTACAAACCAAATTCAAACAATATAGATATGAAAATGCATACCAGACGATGCTCCATATTGGCATGTTTAATTACACCATCCAGAAGGCCAGGTGCTATTTCTGTATTAAGAAGCTGATACTCTGCACGGGCCCCAGCAGTGTCTCCCAGTTGTTCCTTAAATCGAGCAGCAAAAATGTGTATTTCTGGTTGTCTCTGGAAGATAAGGTTTTTGATTACCAACATATCTTTACATATTGAAAAAGTAAAAACATCGATGCCTCTAAGCAGTGGAAACAGAAAAGGTAATGAATGCAAGCATTTCTAGTTGGATAAGGAATATTTCCAATAAATCAAACCATACTTATATACAGAGAGATAACAACTCACAACTGGAAACTACTTGCAAAGCCAAAAATATTATATGTTTAAGGCATACAAAGACTTGTTAATAGCAATTCAATTTATGTGGCTAATGATGCCAACCTATTTACCTTCACAAAAATCTGTGTAGCCCGTGCAAGTGCATCATTTGCAACTTCCATGCTTCCAGCAGCTTGCATGCATTGCACATACCGGATCCAATATTCAGGGTAGTTTGCACATGCAATAAGACATCTCTCAAATAGCTTCACCATCTGGAATGTACATAATTATTTACATTAGTGAAACAAACAATTTGCTTTAGCCATTTAACTAAACAAGTTTTTTCTTCATACTGCATGTTAAAATAAACTTTACCCGATCAAAATCATTGGATTTCTCAATGAAATCAAGATAGTGATGCCAATTGCTTAGTTGTGCATCATCCAAAGGCTTAACATGAAAATATGGCCGACGAATGGCATTCTCAAAATCTCGAATCTTTGCATCCATCTCTTTTGCTATCTTGTACATTGCTTCCCTCACAGCTATATACTTCTCAAGATCATCAGCTTCTGATAGACTAGCATTTTCAGACTTAACTCCTTCCTCACCATCTCCTATTTTTTCACTTCCTTCTCTACCTGCCAACATGGAAGCTGCTTCTGCAGCTGCAGCATTTTCCTCTGCAGTTCGCAACTCTAAGAGAGGCCGAGAAGCAGCTAGTTCCTTGAAGCTGCAAAGGATACAAACCAATTCAATGTAGAAAGTCAAATGAGATTAAGAAAGTATGTGTATAAAATACAAAATTAATATCTTCTAACAAAAGATAGGTGATTTTAATTATTAGTTAACAAGAATAAAAACATGGTGACTCCCAAATACAAATTTGAGACTTCCTATGAAACAAGATATGGAACACATTGCAAAATAAGCCCTCTCAAGCAGTTAAGATTAGGAGCCTGAAATGTCTGCTTCCTCTCTTAAACTACTCACTTTTCAATATAAATAAAATGAGGATAGAAACAAAATACCTGCTAAAATAGCGGTCAAGCTGCTGAATGGGAATCTGTAAAATTCGTGTGTAAATCTGGGCAAGGCGGCACCATTCCTGCTGTGAATATTCATATTCAATATACTTGTCCCAAAGAGGATAGGACAAATAGTCAGTTCCAACATATGACAAGCCTCGTTCAAATAACCTGAAACACATGCAAAAGACAAGATCTTGTTGTTATGACTGTACTTAATCTATCATATGTGCTTGTGTCGCCATCCCATAAAAGATCGGATTAGAACCACCACAGACGGAAATCTTGGATGAGAAGGAAAAATTTCACTGTAACATCATTTGACACATCCAAAGTTAGGCACAAATATGCTGCATTTATTACCTTCCTGCCAAAACCATACTATGTCCGAGATATGAAGTAGTGCTCAGAGGCCTTCTTTGCCCTCATTTGAACTTGATCTTCCCCAGCAGCATTGTGTGTATGGTTGCAACCATGATGTCCTCGAAGAGTGTCAAGAAGTAAAAATAAAACGAGAACTCAAACAAATGACCACAAGACAAATACAGAGACCATTCAAAGAACAACAATGCTTAATGAATATGGAGATAAATAAACAATGAAGATGTTAAAATTTATTGTTTTTTAAATCAAACAAACTCATTAAGATAGGGTATAAAGGTTTCATCAGACTAGGGCTGTCTTTTGTTAATAGTATATAATTAGTCCTAGGAAAACACAATGGACAAACCGTTCCGCCATAAACGTGTAGAATCAATGCTGCAGCAATACCAAAAAAAGGTCAGAAGAAAAGACTGCAAAAGTTATCCCAACCAACACTTTCAATATGGACACCTGAGGCTGATGCCTGCATATAGCAAAATAAATAACCACAACAAATGCATTTTTCAGTTACCTAAAAAGAGATTAATGTACCTTCGAATGATTTCTGGATCTTCATATGTCGCCATTGCAAACATAGCATAATGCATCCAGATATCAACTGAATATGTTACAGCTTGAACGGCTCTCTCATACACCTCTAGAATCTTTTCAGCACTGCCTAATCGTGCCTCATGATCTGCATATTTCTTCCAGTATCCATAACATAAGGGAAATTCTGCTAGGAAAGCATCATAAACTTTACAAATTTTTGGCAAGTGATCCTGCAAATAAAAACCAATATTTAAGAACATTTAAAGATGAACTGTGCACAAAAATTGAAGTGTACAAAATATCAGCAATCAAATATTTGAATCACAAAAAACATCAAGTAAACTTTCTCTGGAGTTTCTATACACGTTTAGAATTAGTATATAATATTGAACATGTTCATTTTACCAGGGCTATCATGCACATTAAACTCCAGTACAATCAGTACAAATATTGCAAATTTCATTTAATATTATCAATCAACAGATCAATTTGTTTGGCATAGCAACCACATTAGTCTTGCGAAGAAGACCAAAATGCTAATTAAATCAGACATTACTGAGAACAAGGACGAAGGCCTCCATGGGAATCCCAGGAGTGGTAACCATACAAGACAGACAATCCAATGAGGTGACCAAACAGATAATAAGACCATTCAAAGTAGTCACACGGCTGAAGGCAACTTCTTACACGTGACAAATTTCAACCACCTCAAATTTAGAATGCTAGAATGCTAGAAAACTTTTTTTCTTATAAGAAGTTTACAAACGTGTCTCATGCAGGCAAGTGGTTACAAATGATACTAATAATTAGCTCCTTAGGATCATTAATGAGACCAATATTAAGTTCCTTAGAAGCACTAAAGACCAATACTTAGCTCCATTTGAGCATTAAGATTAGTTAACAAAATAGATATCCATAGTAGACACCAACAATGGAATACCTCCTTTTAAGCATTAACATTAGCTAACAAATTAGATATCCATACTAGACACCAACAATGGAATACCAAGAGTTGCAACTTAGAAATCCACATTACATATTACTTCCATGTTAGATGCCAACAATAAAGACCAAGAGTCACAACTTAAGAGTCCACATCAGATGTCCCTTTGGAGATTTGAACTTGGGTCTCCAAAATGAAAATGTGAGGCTTTAAAATGGAATACCAAGAGTCGCAACTTAGAAATCCACATTACATATTACTTCCACGTTAGATGCCAACAATAAAGACCAAGAGTCACAACTTAAGAGTCCACATCAGATGTCCCTTTGGTGATTTGAACTTGGGTCTCCAAAATGAAAATGTGAGGCTTTAACCAATTGAACTCAACCCCTTGAACTGAGAAGTTTTATTGAAATGATGCTATATATTTATAAGTAAGCAGACTTTCATGTTTCTTGATTGCAGTGAAGGCTCATTATAAAGCATATTCTTCACTTTCTTGTTTAATATGTTTCCTACTGGATGAATAGTAACATTCAAAAGAATCAACTATAAGATTCTACAACTAAAACACTTACAGTCTGTAAATCTGCTGCAGAATAGCAGGTTAACAACCCAAAAGAATAGCAATTATAAAGTTAAATAGAGATTATAGCCTCATCCACAGCAAGAGTGAATACAAATACCTCTGACTAGAAATATCATTAATTGCCTACTACAAGAACTAAAGAAAACGATAGCTTACAAAAATGCCTAATTAAAATATTATTTATTAAAAAACTAAAGAGCTCAAAACAGGATTCTAACATAATATGCTCACCATGAAAATTTTGAAAACAAACAGAATCAATATGCAGAAGGAAGAAATTGAGAATAGACATCAATATATACCTCTGCTGTTTTCTCAGTTTCTTGGATCAATGAGGTCCATGCAGTGAAGTCTGCAGAGTTTGCCCTTACAATACCCCACAACCGTTCCTCTTCTGTTGAAATGGCCACTGAGAGAGTAAAAACATGAGTCACATCATATATAGACTCCTGATTGCTTATTAAGACAATGAATACAAGTTGTACGTACTTTTGCTATACTCTACTACACTTATACCAGATTGAACAAATTCACAAAATACAGAGAAAAAAAACACATTCAATCATGATGTGTTACATTAGATGAACTGTACATCCCACAGCCATTCACAAAATGAAATCACTGATACACAAAAACCAAATACAGAAAAAGACTCAAATACTTGCAACTGAACTTTCAAGCTACTTTGGAAGGCTTATTTAAATAAACAAAAACCATACCTAGGGGCTCCTCATATTGTGTTTGCTCAGGTTCCTTGTTCTCTACAGTCGCAATACTACCATTCCCATCCACATGCTGTTCTGCTGAATTATATTGGTTTGTATCCGATATATTAACAGCTTCTTGATTTGTAGTAGGATCCTGATTTCCCATGTATTTATTCAGATCATAATTCACAGAAGCATCCATACCTTCATACACAGACGATTGAGTAACTTGTTCCATAGGAGTGTCCTGTCCTGTAACAACTTTGTTTCCGTCAGAAAAAGCAGTACTATCTTCCATTACAAAAGCAGCAGGTTGAGGACCTTGCTTTGTCACAGGATCTTGATGTGTAATTCCTTCAATTCCACCAGATAAAGCAGAAGCATCTCCAGCCTCAAAAGCAGTAGAGGGGCAAGAAGTTCCATCAGGCAAAACAACACCATCTGCAGCATACTCTACAGCTGGAGAAGGCTGAGGCATTGCATTCTCCTGGTCTGGAACATATTTGTTTGCATCGGGCATAATACTAGTATTGTCCATTGAAGCATAGTCAATGACTAGAGGAGATTGAGAATCCTGATCTCCCATGGTAACAAACTTTTAGATAAAAATTATCTACTGCATGACACAACAGAAATGTCAGCTTGTAAACAATTCCAATAGAAAATGTATTGAATCAAATATAATAATGCAGCATTCAGATAGGTGAATGACTATGATTTTTCCATCATATCACATTTAATGGCTAACTAGGGTGTCATTTCTCTCAATTGTTGGTGAAAAGAAGATGCTAATCAACACAGTAACTAAAAACCAACCATTGTAAATACTCAAGTTTAAGCTGATATGAGGATAAAATACATATTGAATATACAAACAATATCTGCCCCATAACACCAACCTATACTGTCAAAAAAATGCGGAGAGCCATCATTCCACAACAAATCATCAAGTTCAAAAAACTAGACATATATCACTTAATCATTACTTGCAATGACAATCCATAGTATAACAGCAATCATCCTAAGAGTTTATTTAGAAAAGAAAGTGATATTAGATCAGGGTTTGACTAGTCATTTCCTATGTTGCCAGTTCAGGTTCAGAATTCAGATTCAGTGATTTGTGATTTCTTTTTCCAGTGGACCAGCACAACTGGATTCAGCCACACTACACACACACACATACACACACAGAGTGGTATATCCATCATTTGCACAAAGTGTACAAAATTGAATACATAATTGAGAACTTATTTGTCAAATCATAAAGGTTTTAATCAAAATGGTTTATAAAAGTAGCACTACTTGGAATCAAGCTTGAGTCAGTAAACCAAAAGTATAAATGACATTTGGTTAATCAGGTTTTTGTTGGAAAAAGCTGATGGAAAACCTCACACCCTACTATTCCATCAGGGGCGTCTGGGGGTGGCAGCCACCTGCAGAGTCAAGAGGCAGCACCCATCGTGGGGTCCAAGGTTTCTCGATACAAGGCAAGGTTGAGAGACAGAGCTTAGACCTACAAATCCAAATTGAGCCCTTTGAGGTCACAGGGACCTTCATGATATAAAAAATTTACTGCTTTCTAAGTTTTCAACAAACTCCAAATTCTTCAAAATTTGCATTTTTAGAGTTAGTTTGGTTTTTTTCTAATTTTTTTTATATCAACCAGGTTCATCCAGGGAGCAGTCCTGGTCCTGGCCATTTGGCCATGGTACATCTCAGACATACCCAGGCACAGGGCTGGGCCAAGCTGGATTCAGCAGGGGTTCCCAGAAAAAAGCAGTATCATAGGTTATTTCCAACAACAATTTTGGTTCATTACCTAGTACAATAATCACAAGAAACAATCATATTTCCCTACAAAGAACACACATAATGCATTACTAATATCAGTAAATCACCAAATATAATGCATAATTATGTATAGTTTTCATTAAACAAATTGAAGTACTCTAGTAGTTAAAAGCTACATTGTACCAAAAACTAGAAACACAATACTACACAATGTCAACAGACAATGATAGTTGAAACTGAAGAAACGTCTAAAAACTATCTTTTCCAAACAAACTGAGAAAATCCTGCAGACATCACTGGAAACCTATAGAATAATCTGGAAAATTGAGTTGCAGGTAAGAACTTCTGGAATCTCTTACATGACTCAGTCCCCTTTGCAAAATTTCCATAACTGTTTGTGATACAGAAATTTTCCCAAGACCAATAAATGATTTTCCAACGTTAACAGTTGTTGCTAAATAAGGATAAGTCACAAAACATGTATAAATTATATTGATAGCACACCACAATTCATAAATGCCCAAAGAATCTTTGCTATGAGGACACTTGAATACAGTATGTTATGGAAGCTAGCCTAATTTTCTAAACCTAAGTTTGCAAAGGTGTAATGGAGAGCATGTTGCTTTCATATAAATGAAGCGCCAGTTTACACAACAAAAAACTAAGCAACCACAACGTCTTAATCAGGAAATTCATATATTCCCTTTCTAAAAACAATGGCTGCCATTGGCCTCTACACACAAATCCCTAATGCCAAAGCTAGCTTATCCAAACCAAATTGATATAGACTCTAAGACTATAGGAAAGAGATCCTAAAATATCAACACTGTTTGAATCGATTTGTGTAACTTGGCTTGGGACTCAATCTTATGAAGAAATTTCGAAAAGCTTCAACACCATTATCTAAAGCTCACCGCTGCCCCCAACCCCCTAAATTATCAATCTTGTCGTTTCGCTATTAATCGACCCTTTTCCCTGACATCCCCGACTTTAAACATCGGTTGAGTGTCCTTAAAACTACACCGACGGAATCATAGCTATGCAAGAGTTGTCCTTATTCTCACCTC
This sequence comes from Sequoia sempervirens, assembly GCA_007258455.2. Lineage (NCBI taxonomy): Eukaryota > Viridiplantae > Streptophyta > Pinopsida > Cupressales > Cupressaceae > Sequoia > Sequoia sempervirens. The sequence goes on from VDFB02155260.1 coordinate 126,703, forward strand.
ATATAGCCCTAAGCTAACAATATGCAGGCTTTGCCAAAAAAATCTCTACAGTTGTCTTCTTGCCAAAATATTCGTTGTAGATCATTAAACCCTGGAAAATCTTCCTTTTAAATAATTAAACCCTAGTTCGTCGTAAGCCCCTAACACTGAAAAAATATTCGTTTTAAAACCCTAACAGTAGAAATCCTAAACAGCCCAAATTAGACAAGAATGAAATCCACTCAAAAACCCCTAAACCCTCGTCCAAAAATAACATAAAAAATAAAAGCTATCACTGCGAACCCTGAACCCTAGGCAGAAAATAGCACAGCCCTTAGTTATACTGTACCAACGATAAAACCCTAGAAGCCCATAGAGCAAACTATTTCATGGCACTGCATTCATGTAAATATACTACTCAACTAAATCGAAAGGGAAACAAATCAAAAACAAAAAACAAAAGAAGGAAAACTGAGAGAAACTGGGCTAAAACAAAACAGAAATGAAAGCTTCTTACCGGAGATGACAGCGTTGGCCCCCTGCTAACTCTTCTCCCCTTCGGCGAAATGATACCGATAACAATAACGATACTCGAAAAAAAAAGAAAAATAGAGAGAAAGAACCGGTGATAGACAAAACCCCGAGCTATGAAAAATAATTTTACCTCCTTATGGATATATGAAATATTTCATGAATTGATTTTATACATAAATAGAAAGTTTGTGGACGTGGGGGAATTTTTTTGGGTTTGGTATGTTTTTTTATAGGAGATGGAATTTTTTTGTTTTAAATTTGTAGGGTTTGGTTTTATCTCTAGGTGACTATTGCATTCTCTTCTTGGTGGTGATTTGGTGAATGTGGTTGTGTTTTGGAGGTGATGATAGTGTTATTATGTCGAGGAGCAATCTATTTTTATTCATGAATTTATTTTATACACAAATTGAAAGTTTGTGGACGTCAAGGAATTTTTTTGGGGTTTGATATTTTTTTATATGAGATGGAAATTTGTTGTCTTAAATTTGTAGGGTTATGGTTTTATCTCTAGGCGACCATTGTGTTCTCTTATTGGTGGTGATTTGGTGAATGTGATTGTGTTTTGGAGGTGATGATAGTTTTATTATGTCGAGGAGCTATCCATTTTTAATGATCAATGGTTATTATTTGTTATAAAGGATGTAAGACGATTAAATTCATCTTAATGAGTCATATTTAGTTGTTGTAATTAATGGAAACGCTCAAGACAATAATTGGAGAAAAATAGGCTTCTTGGAAGTTTATATTTGTTTATTGCTTGTAAGGACTTGATTGGTGGCAAGTAGTAGAATAGTTGTTTACATTCATAAAAGGGAATTTAATAACTATCGAACAATGAGTTGCAAGTGTTGTTTTGCACATATGTATGTCAACCAAATTTATTTAATAGTTTTAAATGGTGGTTAATGATCTAGCAATAGAAATTTTGCTACAAAGATCTTGTAAATGTATTACAAGTGTCCATATTAATAGTCCTCTCAACCATTGTGGTTACACCATTCTACCTACAATTGTTTTGGTTGTGTTGTTAGCTCAAGATTTCTTCAAACTTCAACATTTCATCGCTTTTACATTGCAAGTATCTAGTTGCACCATCTTTGGGTGGCTTCTTTTTATGTCTTGTTCTTCCTCATGTAAAGCTCATAAGTGTGAAGTTTCTACTTTTTTATGGACCAGGATGAAGATTTTAAATTTCAAGTGTAGAAAATGAAATTGTATTGATTTTATTGCTTGATTCACATCATAGAGTAGAGTAGCAAGTCCTCACAAACTCTATGACAGGTTTTTTCCTACCTATTGGGATTCATTAAAATTGATTTGTTGTATTTTGTTTACTCTTCTATACACTATTTTCCTCTCAATGAAGTAGTTTTACTTTAATAGATGTTTTAAAAATTGCAACAACTTTATTTTGCTCAAAATATTTCATTTAGTTGTAGGCTCCATATAAAAATTTCATTTATGCATCAATCTTATACAAGGGAATATTAAAGTGGCATACCTCATATACCACATTTACCTAATATCTTCCTTATTCTTAGTCTTGCTAATTGATGCTAATATAGTCTTGCTAAACTCTTGGTCTATGTTGAAACATAGTTAGAAATGTTAAAATGGTAGAGTGAGCATAGATAAAATGTGATCCAATCATTAATGCAAATAAAGATTAAACCGAAACATGAAATTTGTATTGATTCAATCAGATGATATTACAATATTGCAAAATAGGCTTTTTATAGCCTTACATTTCTCATATAAAACTTCCTAAACATACATACAGGAATAAATCCCAACAACCAACTATTAAAATACTAACATTGTTCTATTTATTAAATATAATTTAAACTATATTGTGATGTAATAATTTCCAATATTCCCTCTTATTACATCAATCTGAACAAAGGGTGGAACATTGCAAGAGTTGATCACAACAACCCTTTTGGAGACTTTGATGAAGTGTCTTTACCAATCCACATCACTCACCTAAGAAACACTAGACTAACTCCATCAGTGGATCTCTTGACTATAGAACCTGCAAACCTTTGTACAACATGAGAGAACATAAAGTGTTCCCATCCTCGCACAATGAGACAACAACTTTCCTTTGAAAGTCCACATCTCCTTTGATTATGTCAAAATTCCTCCTCTAATGTTGCACATGAGAATAAAAAATCTCCTTCAAGAGTCTACATCTCATTTGAGTGTGTCAAACGCCTCCTCCATATCTATGGAAATAATCCCTCCTCTGTTGTATAAAAGAACCTCAGCCAAAGTGAATACCAACTATACTCACAAGAAACAACAGCAAAAGTTAAGCCTCCTTACTCCTTGAAGGGACACATATATGAAAAGGTGTTTCTCATGCAATGAATCACCCCTAAGTGAGAATCTAACTCAAGATAATAGATGTCTTCATGCCTTTGTTTCCTCCAACCTCTGATTAGTGTGCTTAGTTTTTAAGCTTGAAAAGTTTTTTTTTCCTTTTGTATTCTCCAATGTCTTCAACATCCACTTCATATCCTTGTTTAATTTTCTCTTTTCATGCCTTATGCAATATTTTGTGTCAAATAAAATGTAGTCCAAGACACCATGTGCTACAAATAGTTAAAGTTTAATGGACCTATTTCTTTGAGGATCGCACACAATGCAAAATAAAAGTCATATACATAGACATTAAAGATGTTGAATGCACCCTTGTATAGTATGACCAAATTATTCTTATAACACTTATACCTCCCATATATATGCATATAAAATAATGTCTACAAATTTCAATCCATAAACACCTTAGAAAAAACTAAACTTTCTACTAAGACCCTTATTACTCCAATACAAAATCTTTATTCCACTTCAAAAAATTATTACGAGGCCAAAAAATTATTGTGAGGCATAATCAAGTTTTGAACTCATAATTTCCTTCACCTAAACTTCCACATTTTTTTCTAATTCACTTATGCACCATGCTAGGTTATTCATTACCAAAATTATTATTAAACCACTGCTAGAATTTAAGCAAATAAAACTTCACAAAGAAGAATCAACTTACAAATTGAATACAAACTTTTGAATTATTTATGAATCATCCAGCAAACCAAAGTTTATTTCTTTGCAATGGTCCTCACACAATCCATCACCACACCTTATTTCACTCTCACGTTGCCTAAGATGAGTTTTTCCTTATATTACTTCACACATGTAGCACCAACAATTAAAATGTAGCACCCAACAGTAAACTCTCCTTATTCCCCAAATTCAACAATAAAAATAACTAAAATATTAATTATAACTCAAAGATTAGTCAAAACATATATATTAAAATATAACTAATCTATATATTAAATATAGTTAAATTGGTAAATATAACAATTACATATATGGTATTACAAATAAAATCAATATGTTCTATATAGATTATTTAGTTTTTTAATCTATTTTATATATTGATTAATTTATATCTATATTAAAAATGAAAAGGAGTAAAATAAAATATAGAAAGATTAAATAGCTTTAATATAATTAAATATCATATAAATGAGAAAAGTAAATAACCAAATTCTAAAAAGTAAAAATGATGTACGTAAGTTTAGAAACAATGGCAACTAACTATTGCAGTCTATCATGGTCTCGAGTTGGCACAACTAAAAGGTTATGAGAAAGTATGGTTTAAGGGGGGTTCTCTCAATATTATTAATAATTTGAAGAATTGTGCTACCCCTTCATGGACTATTGAATCTTTGATTAGGGATGCTATAGATATTCTTAAATCCTTTGATGAGTATTATATTTCACACATTTTGAGAGAAGGAAATGGATTAGTTAATGTTTTCGCTAATCTAGGTGTAAGGGGTATTAGGGAATGGGGTGTGAATGACCCCCTCCCTATGGAAGCAATTGCAAGTATTAATCATGATTGCCAAATTTAAATTGTTTGATGATTCTTTAAGGCTCGAGGCGTGCATGACTATCTTCACGTGGCAGGTTATTATGTGGAGGGATGGTAAGCTAGATATGGATTGAATTGATTGTACCCTAGTTGATATCTTTATGGAATAGAACTCTAGACTCATTATTTTCTCCTACCATAATTCCATTGTCACACAAATTGTGGGCACTCTTTGCATTTCCTTCTTGAAGTTTCTCCTCATTACATTCAAAGTTTTCAAGCTTCTCGGCTCTGCGATTTTTGTAGCCATGGGAGGTGATAGGAACCGTGCGAAGCCCTTCTCTTGTGACGTTGTCAAGAAGAAGTTGGAGGTGTGGAGGGTTTTAGAGAAAGGTGGGCTAACTTTGTACCTGGAAAGGTTGCATGGTAACTATGATAGGGAAAATTTAGGTGCTAGAAAATGAACAACAAACAAAAGAGTGCAAAATAACACTAAAAACAACCTACGCCTCAAGATTAGCCTAGTTGGATTCAATACAAAGTAAAGATGACCAAATGGAACTTTATACCTTGTCTCGAATCGATCCTTTGGTTGGCCCTTCAATCTTTGATGTTGTATGCTCCTTGGATGGCACAAGATGCAAGCTAGATGTTGATATGATAATGGATGAAAGTGGATGCAAGTGTGAAAAATGGCTAAGTATGGCTCCTAGAAAAAATTTGTAAGAGTTTGGCTACAATGCATGATCTCCCCAAAATAAAAGAAAAGAGGGGTGTTATAGAATTTGGATTCTCTAGGGAAATGGACGGATCAAGATTGAGCCACCAAGATCAAAATGTAGGGCTATGGTGAGTTGAGAACTCTGAAGCCCTCACATTTGACATGTGGCATGTGAGTGGCTCAAAAAGTTGAAGGGACATGAGGTGGAGTGGTAGTACATGACATGGAGAGGGTACATAGTACCTTGGAATTGGGACAAGATCTCCTCATAAAGGAGGTACTTGTCCCCATGTGGGTGAGAGGACATGTGGGGAATTAAAAATTCCTCAAATATTCTCATGGGGATAAGAGAAGGAATTTAAAATTCCTTTAAATGCATTGGGGGATTAAATGTGAATTAAAAATTCACATGGGGAATGGAGATGCCTTATTCAAAAAGAGAAAGTTTTTAATGAAGTTGACTAAGGACACATTCCATAAATGATATGGGGATTAAAGATGACCTAATTAAGTGATTAAAGTTGTGCAAGTACTTGATTAGACTAATTAATGACATGATAAAGACAAGTGGGAGATTATGAAGGGTGTGACATGTGACTTAATGTGACAAGTCAAAGATCACATGGGGAAGAGAAAAAAGAATTTAATATTCCTTGGAAGGATAAAAGGAATTTAAAATTCCTTGAGAGGTTGATTAGGCTAGTTAATGAAGGATTAGAGGGTTAGGTGGCTAAGAGAGATTAGAGGCCAACTTGCAAAAATTGGAGGATGTGACA